>JAVBJF010000718.1:42500-73810 GCA_033439095.1 Pseudococcus viburni | reverse complement strand
ATTAAATTATTAGCAAAATCTCTCTTTCCATCTAGTCGAAAAAAATTCACGAACGACTCAACTCAGCCTGATGAAATTGGTCATGAATGATTTTCTCGATTTTGACAAAAACGTTCACGATCAATTAATCCCAGGGAATAAGAGTCAGCCAAAAAGTTGCCTCCTGACTCCGGCTTGAGCTTGACTCCAGACTCCGGCTTGACAGAGAAAGTTGACTCCTGACTCCGGCTTGACTCCGGAGTCAATTTTTGCTTGACTCCTTGACTCCTGCTTGCCTCCGGAGTCAAGTCGGAGTCAATTTGGAGTCAGTTTGACTCCGATTTTGGAGCAGGAAATAGAAATCAGCCAAAAAGTTGACTTCTAACTCCACCTAACTCCTGAAGTCAAGGGGGAAAGTTGACTCCTGACTCCACCTCGACGCCTGACTCCGGCTCGATTCGGGAGTCAAGCCGGAGTTGGAGTCAATTTGGAGTCAGTTTGACTCCGACTCCGAAGTCGACTCGTATTCCCTGATCAATCCATATAATTGAAGCGTCTGTTTAAAAAACAACCACGGTCCATTTTAAAATTTTGACTCCAGAGAGTTATTGTGAAAAGAAACTCTCACCGAGAAAAATTTTAACAACGATAATTTTTTCTCAAATGTTTGGACATTTCATTGAAATAGTTCCAATTTTTCTAGGAGTAACGTGTTTTTCACAATAACTGTCAAAAGTCAGAATTTCTAAATGAACTATGATTGTTTTTAAAACGTACGCCTCAATTCATACAACTGAATTTTAATTTCTGATCAGGGTAGGAAATCTTAAACGATAAATAAATTAAAATATGTATCTTTTTTTATTTCAGTTTCAGTTTAAATTTATACACCTTCTAACGGAACAAAAATCACGTTAATAGAATTGCATAACCGATTCGCCGTAAATATTCAAGAACAAAATGTTGCATATACGGCGAATTCGATAGGCAACTTAAATAACGCGACGTTAATTGGCTGTTGGCGAGTACAAAAGTACAATAGAAGTGATCTTTTCGAACTTGTTTCTTCGAAATTTGAATCAAGAACTTGATGAAAAAATATGCCCAGATCTCAAAACTACTTAGTAGAAATTTCATACCCCTCGAGTACCTCTTCCCGGCAAGATTTTAAATCCAACTGTTCAAAAAATTGAAAAGTTCTGAAGTTTTTTTTTCAAAAATTGGTCAATTGTGGATATCATTACACGAGTACATCATTGACGGGAATTTTTTATTTTCATTCTATTCTTCGGAGTCTTTAAAAAAGATCACTTTTTCATACTTTTCTAATATCAATTTTGAAAAAAAAATCAGAACGTGAAACTGAATATAAAAAATTAAACCGGAAATCTTGTTGTTTTCTTCCCCTGTCATTAAAATTATTCGCAAATCACTCGTGTTCAAATCATTCGTGAACGATTCACCCATCTTGAGAGGAAAAAATTTCCAATGGAATCGTTTAAAGAAGACTAATCTCTGATTTTACCATCCTTGAATATTTCAAATTCAATCAAAATCATTCGCGAATCCATCATCCCTTTATTGAGCATGTCGAACATCACCACTCAAAAAAATAAAACTACGAATTCGCCTTAAAATCCCAAAAAGCGTCGAATTCCCATCTCCTGGGATATTTTAAAATTACCATAACAAAATCATAAAACTACTTACGAAGCTATCGTCCCATTATCACAATCGGACCACTCACCTGAAACAGAAAGAAATACACATTAATGACGTCAAAGCTACATTTAAAAATATCCATAGTAAAATTAAATCATCGCTAAGTCCTCGACACCCGAAGAGATTCCCTTTTTGGAAGATGTTTGGCCAGAGCACACCGTATTGCGCTGTACTATCAAGCCCATGGCCATCGGAACCACCACTGCCTTTGATATCGAGACCGGACACTCTGCACACGCCGATATGCACTTGCGAAATTAAAACACCGCCAACCCCCAAAGCGGTCGATTTTTGTCGCGAGTCATTCTCGGCAACTCCGGCTCCGGCTGTGGCTCTAGTAACACCCGGCGTTACATCGGCCCCAGATCCGTTATCAGAGACGCCAACCACGCAGCTATCTCCGTTACGATTCGATAGCCCGGAATCGACTCAACAATCCGATTCGACGAAACCAGACTCGATCTACAAATCAGCCGAATCTACCATTAAACCAGATACTCCCGAACCGGTTCAGAAAAAACCTGCGGAAGTTCCGAAGGTCAAATCGACCGCCAAGAGTCCAAAAACTCAGTATGTTATTCCTCAGGGTACCATGGGGGATAAACCAATGCGAGTGGTGCCTTCGGCGTCACCTCGTCCAATAACCATAGCATCGTTCGGCGCCAATCCGCAGAAATATAAAGTCAAGCCGGCCAGACCGATCAGGGGCACGACAGCGTTCATTTTACGTAAACAGTTCCATACGTATTGTGGCAAACGTAAATTCAAATCGCCTACCAGAAAACAGGTCGATTTCAAGGAATCTCCCAAGCCTCCGATACGTCAAACCAAAGGTACCAAATTGAGAAAAACCAAGAATAAAGAACGAGTGACGGAAATACTCAAAAATGAAGATAAAAGGCCGCCGTTTCGATAATGTTCCCTCTCAATTGCTCCGGTCAAACTGAGACCAAAATATGGTATCATTTTAATGACGTTTATTTTACGACTTCCATTAAACCAATCAAGTTTGTCAAATCGAATAAAATTCTGTCCAATAAAGGCTGCAAAATGAGTAGAAATTCGCCCGAAAACCCCATACTTGTCAAAGATACGCCATTTTTCACGACGAACATCGTCAAACAAACGAGCAACAAAGTTCAATAATTTGTTTCACGCATTGTTTACTAATTAACTTAATTAAAGAATAGTTTCGTCTATTGTTTGACACTGAAGGGTTTCGTACTAGAAGAAAACAATGCCTCGGCGAAATTATTTTCATTTTAGTCGCAGCCCAAAACAATACCTTGAAATTACTTTAGAATTTAGCTGGAATTTACGTCGCGAAATAATTACTCGACGAATTTCATTCTTTTGTGTTTTTAATATTTATTCAACATCAGATTAGCAGATATAACGAGCGACGAAAAATACTAAAAATCAATTCGAGGGCGCAGTTTTAGGCGAAATTCGAAGTACCCGGAGAATTTTGAAATTATACGACGTGTTCGTAAAATGCCATCTATTAAGCTAAACGCAACAATTGCCTACTTTTAAAATGAAAGGGAATAAAGTTAGGAGCATAATGCAACGTTTGTTTCGAGCGAGGGTAATGGAATGTCAAATTTGAATAAGAAAACGGTTCAACGTTTTGATGATAAATCAACTTGGAAAATTTTAAAGTCAAAGAGCTGCTAGAAATGGAAAATTAATTTTGAAAAGTAAAAAAGGTCTGACCGGATAGGAGGTGAAATTGGTCCCATGATTTTTCTGCGTTTTTGAGGCTGAGATTATTTTTGGGATGAAAATCATTTTTACAATTTATCCCACGATTTTTCATGCTTTTTTCGAGCTTTCGAAGGTGGGATGACTTTTGGGATAAAAAACGTTTCCAAAAATCATACCATGATTCTTTCGAGCTTTCGAAGATGGGATGACTTTTGGGGTGAGAACAATGTCCAAAAATCATCCAACGTTTTTACTGGTATTTTGAGACAGGGAGGATTTTTGAGATGAAAATCATTTTCAGAAATAATTCCACGCTGTTTCTTAGTTTTCGAGGCTGGAATGATTTTTCGGATGAAATTCATTTTTACAATTTATCCCGCGACTTTTCACGCTTTTTTCGAGCTTCCGAAGGTATGGGATGACTTTTGTGATGAAAATCATTCCACGCTTTTTCACGCTTTTTTGAACTTTCGAAGGTGGGATGACTTTTTGAAATGAAAATCAGTTTCAGAAATCACCCCACACTATTTCTCAGCTTTTGAGGCTGGGATGATTTTTGGGATGAAAATAATTTTCAGAAATCATCCCATGGTTTTTAACGCTCTATTCAAGCCTTTGAAGGCGGGATGACTTTTGGGATGAAAATGAGTCCCAAAAATCATTCCACACTTTTTCACGCTTTTTTCGAACTTTTGAAAGTGGCGTGATTTTTTGGAATGACTTTTGGAATGAAAATCATTTTCAGAAATCATCCAACACTTTTTCTCAGCTTTTGAGACTGGGATGCTTTTTGGAATGAAAATAATTTTCACAGTTCATCCCAGCTCCGATTTTTGTTGTAATCTTCTCAAATCGTGTCCTTTGATATAAAAAAACTCTGAAATTTTTTTTATACCCCCACGCCTTTCCCTTTCGTATTTATGGAAATTTTATTGCATTATTTTCAAGAATTTTTAATTTCAACGGAAGTGAAGAAAATCTTCTGTTCTTTGACTTAAAGTTACATATCGTAGAAGTGTATTCGTGATAATTTTTTCATCAATTTTGGTGCACTCTTCCACGTTTTTTTGACCATTTAAGGTTTTTAAGCATAAAAAACGCCATATAATCGAAAAGCGACCGGCCTACCACCCTAAAAAAATTACTAAAAAATTCGTTATTTTAAAATTTCCCTATGTATTTGGTTTTGACCGTTTCTTTGAACCTAGGGCCAAAAATTGCAAAAACCCGTACAAAAATGTTATTTTAACAGATTTTTCAAATTTTGACCATTTTATATGAAAAGAAATGACGAAATGAAGGAACTAACGTTGGATTTATGTTCAGTGGATCAAAATACTTCGTTCCTTTTTATTTTAAATCACGAACTTCGCTTTTTTGTCATGAAAAATTGATGAAAAAAGTGAATTTTGAGACTTTGAGTAAAACGATCGCGAAAAGAGTGTAAATCGAGATATTTTGACCTGCTGGACACGAAAATATAAATAGTTTTTTGGTTTGGTCATTTATTCCGTGAATATTCGTGATTCTCAAGTTTGAATTGGGTCTCTCGAGTAAGAAAATTACGATAGACAATTATGAATAGGGACCATATTTTTGTTTTTTACGACCTAAAATTAGTTATAAATCGCCATTTTTTCAATTTCAATACTTTTGAGTCAGATTTCGTAGATATGTATGTACCTATTGGTATAGTTAGGTACCCTACTCTGAGCAGCTTCCAAAGCCGTCCAAGAGGAGTGAATGTAAAAATTTTCTGTCCACGTAATCTACAAGTCCTTGGATTTAAATCGTATCAAAGAGTTACAGAATTGTGTGATCAAAACTCAAACAGGAATTTTTTGAAATTTTTTCACAAGCGTCAAAATAATTGTAGATCGGAATCAAAAAATCGTTACGTGAAAGAGAGAAAAATCGCAGACATACGATTTTTTCTAATTTTTCGATTAATTTGATTCTGGCATCTCGTCGTTTCACTCCACAAAATTAATTCATTATTATTTTCCACCTCAATGGGGAAAGGGGTGTTACGAGATGTAACTTTGTGTCAAAGAACAAAAAATTTTCTTCATTTTTGCTGAAATTAAAAATTCTTAAAAATAATGCAATAATAATAATGGTCATAATTCTGAAAAGGTGGAGGTGAGAGGACAAAAATTTTTCCAGAATTTTTTTTACATCAATGGTCATCATTTGAAGGAGTTAAAGTGAAAATTAAAGCTGGCCCAATTTCACCTCTTAACCGATTACCTAGATCCTTTTGTAAAATTTTAAAACAAAAATTGAGTAAAAAAAATTCAGATACAATGAAAAATAATCCGCAGGAAAATTTAAATTTTTCCTGAAAGAATTCATCTTGAAAATACATTTGAAAAAAATTATTTTAGCAAAAATTTCCAACTGCTCGAATTACACGAAAATACTCAAAAAAGTAAATTAACATTTATTTTAAAACGTGAAAAACGACCTACTTTTGTGTCTAGTCTCCTCACTTAGTCTTCACTTCACATTAAGTATAATCTTTTGGAGAATTTTCGAGCTCTCATTACCACGGTAATGTCTCAATTTAACGAAAATTCCAGACGGAAAATCCGGCTATTACACTAAAAATCTCGCTGCTACGATGTACTTTCATCCCTACATTTATCTTGGCAAATACTAGGTCCGTACTTGAAACGTTTTCCATCCACCTTGAACGGATTATCCATAATTTCAGCGTCATTTTACTCTCGTATCGAGTCATAATTAGATACGAGGACGAAAAAATGCTCATAGGTAATTTATACCTTATGGATAATCAGAGATACAAAATGGACATGTGAATTCAGTATTTCGATCATATCCATCAATGGTATACTTACAGAACCCAATAACTTCACTTTTTAAAGTGTCGACCAAACTTATAACGCAGTTTTGGTGTAAAAGGAAAATACTATGGGAAAAACTACCGTGTAGTTAATTAAAGCCCGGTAACACAATGTAGTTAAAAATACGCCGCCTTAAAAGTTTTACACCAAAGTACAGTTTAATCTTTGCGAATGTTCTTCTCACATTCGGCTTATGCGATGCACAGGGTGTGTCGTAGATAACGTTACACAATCTACCATAATGCAGTATACGGTTTACACGCGGATGTGTTTGCGTTTGTTTAGATTCTGCGATTTTCAGAGGCAAAATATGATGTTCTGGTGGTGTTAATATGTACAGTAAAATTTAATTTCGCGTTTTATTATGGTCGTTTGTATTTATGCAGTTATGTTATCAAATTTCAACTTTTGTATGCTTGAATAACTCTTTCTTCGTTCTTCCTCTCAGAACCAATAAAAGCGAGCGCAAACCCTGTTTTGTCTGGAAAATTTTTAAAATTTAATAATCAACTCTTTTTCCCCTCATTATTTTAAAAAATCAAAAAATATTCATCAAAATTAAGAAAGTTACCATTTTGAAAAATTGTAATTTTGGAAAAAATTAATTTTTCTAAGCTTTCAAGAAATTTCAACAAATTGTATAAGTAAGTAAATTAGTTAATTGAATTTCATCACTATCAACTTCAACAATTCTTCAAAATTTCAGAAATTTCGTCGAAATTCAACAGAAATTTTAAAAATATATATTGCAAAATTAGAAGTTCTCAAACTGTAGTTTTTTTCTTCCTCTTTTTTTGAAAGCCTCCTGGCGCAGAACTCTTTCCATTCAGAAAAACATGAATATTTTAAACAATGTGGACTAAAAAACGACAACAAATGCAAATTTGGTGAATTTAAAAAGGAAATAGAAATGTAAGCATTTGCAATTTTTTTCAATCACGTTTTTTCATACTCCTCCTGGCGCAGAACCCTCTTTATTTGACAGTCTTTGAAAATTTTGATTAGTAGCTTACAAATTGATAATAAATATAAATTCTACTAATTTAAAGTCAAATTGGCACAAATTGACACCAGTACAACTGTAATCCATGTTATTTTCATTTTTTCAAACTGCTCCTGGCGCAGAACCCCCCCTATTGGAAAAAATATGAATTTCGATTACGAGATGAAGATATGACAATAAATTTTCATTTCATCAATTTTTTAGTTTTTTTCATACTTCTCCTGACGCAGAACCCTCTTAATTTGACAATCTTTGAAAATTTTGATTGGTAGCTTACAAATTGATAATAAATACATATAAATTCTACTAATTTAAAGTAAAATTGGCACAAATTGACACCAGTACAACTGTAATCCATGTTATTTTCATTTTTTCAAACCCCTCCTGGCGCAGAACCCTCTTCATTTGACAATCTTTGAAAATTTTGATTGGTAGCTTACAAATTGATAATAAATATAAATACTACTAATTTAAAGTAAAATTGGCACAAATTGACACCAGTACAACTGTAATCCATGTTATTTTCATTTTTTCAAACCCCTCCTGGCGCAGAACCCTCTTCATTTGACAATCTTTGAAAATTTTGATTGGTAGCTTACAAATTGATAATAAATATAAATACTACTAATTTAAAGTCAAATTGGCACAAATTGACACCAGTACAACTGTAATCCATGTTATTTTTATTTTTTCAAACTTCTCCTGGCGCAGAACCCCCTTTATTGGAAAAAATATGAATTTTGATTACGAGATGAAGATATGACAATAAATTTTCATTTCATCAATTTTTTCGTCTTTTTCATACTTCTCCTGACGCAGAACCCTCTTAATTTGACAATCTTTGAAAATTTTGATTGGTAGCTTACAGATTGATACTAAATACATATAAATTCTACTAATTTGAAGTCAAATTGGCACGAATTGGCACCGGTACAACTGTAATTCCTGTTATTTTCATTTTTTCAAACTGCTCCTGGCGCAGAACCCTCTTCATTTGACAATCTTTGTAAATTTTGATTAGTAGCTTACAAATTGAGAATAAATATAAATTCTACTAATTAAAAGTCAAATTGGCACTGGTACAACTGTGATCTATGTTATTTTCATTTTTTCAAACCCCTCCTGGCGCAGAACCCTCCTTATTGGAAAAAATATGAATTTCGATTACGAGATAAAGATATTACAATAAATTTTTATTTTATCAATTTTTTCGTTTTTTTCATATTCCTCCTGGCGCAGAACCCTCTTTATTTAACTATCTTTGAAAATTTTGATTGGTAGCTTACAGATTGATACTAAATACATATAAATTCTACTAATTTGAAGTCAAATTGGCACGAATTGGCACCGGTACAACTGTAATTCCTGTTATTTTCATTTTTTCAAACTGCTCCTGGCGCAGAACTCTCTTCATTTGACAATCTTTGTAAATTTTGATTAGTAGCTTACAAATTGAGAATAAATATAAATTCTACTAATTAAAAGTCAAATTGGCACTGGTACAACTGTGATCTATGTTATTTTCATTTTTTCAAACCCCTCCTGGCGCAGAACCCTCCTTATTGGAAAAAATATGAATTTTGATTACGAGATAAAGATATTACAATAAATTTTTATTTTATCAATTTTTTCGTTTTTTTCATATTCCTCCTGGCGCAGAACCCTCTTTATTTAACTATCTTTGAAAATTTTGATTGGTAGCTTACAGATTGATACTAAATACATATAAATTCTACTAATTTAAAGTCAAATTGGCACGAATTGGCACCGGTACAACTGTAATTCATGTTATTTTCATTTTTTCAAACCCCTCCTGGCGCAGAACCCTCCTTATTGGAAAAAATATGAATTTCGATTACGAGGTAAAGATATTACAATAAATTTTTATTTTATCAATTTTTTCGTTTTTTTCATATTCCTCCTGGCGCAGAACCCTCTTTATTTAACTATCTTTGAAAATTTTGATTGGTAGCTTACAGATTGATACTAAATACATATAAATTCTACTAATTTAAAGTCAAATTGGCACGAATTGGCACCGGTACAACTGTAATTCATGTTATTTTCATTTTTTCAAACTCCTCCTGGCGCAGAACCCCCCTTATTGGACAAAATATGAATTTCGATTACAAGATGAAGATATGACAATAAATTTTCATTTTATCAATTTTTTCGGTTTTTTCATACTTCTCCTGGCGCAGAACCCTCTTCATTTGACAATTGTTGAATATTTTGATTGGTAGCTTACAAAACAAAATATCAATAAATATGTGAGGTATTTTACGATGAACGACCTTGTGGTGAAAAAAAATCGAATTACAGATTTTGCATGATTTGTATAAAAAATATTTTTTCCTGGTGAATTAGTCAAATTTCACGTACGATTTCTTTTCATCACAAGGTCCCTTATCGCACAAAGCCTCACAAATATAAATTCTACTAATTTAAAGTCAAATTGGAACCTGTGCAACTGTAATATTTGTTATTTTCATTTTTTTCAAACCCCTCCAGGCGCAGAACTCTCCTTATTGGACAATCTTCGAACATTTTGATTAATAGATGAAGAAGTGACAATAAATTTTAATTTTACTAATTATTCGTTTTTTCATACTCCTCCTGGCGCAGAACCCTCTTCATTTGACAATCTTTGAATATTTTGATTGGTAGGTTACAAAATAACACTAAATATATGTGACCCCGGCAGACAAAACCCAGCTTAGGCGTCAAAATTTCAATTTTCACTTTTTTCCGGAATTTTATTCTCTGAAGCCTTAAAATTCAGTTGAAACCAACCCGAAGTCCCAAAGTTGAAAATTAAATTTGCAATGAGAAAAAATGTCAAGTTTTTTGTGAAAAAAAATATGCAAAAAACATACAAAAAACATTTTAAAAATCACCGTAAATGAACTAAACGTAAAGTTCTATTCACAAAAAGCTATCTAGAAAGAGTGCTTAAGGTTACTTGTAGCTCATGTCAGTTGAAGAATACGGTTAAAACGCCATACAAGCAAGGGAACCCCACTTTTTTATCAGTATCACACCCCAAACTTTGAAAGCTCGTATCTCGAAAAGATGTTTTCGGAAGGAACGGTGGTTTTGTCTGCCGGGGTCACATATATTCTACTAATTCAAAGTCAAATTGCTACCGGTACGACTGTAATCTTTGTTATTTTCATTTTTTAAAACCCCTCCTGGCGCAGAACCCTCCTTATTGGAGAAACTATGAATATTTCGATTGATAGATGAAAAATTAATAATAAATTTTGATTTTTCTGATTTTAAGTCAAATTGGCATCGAGAGAACGATTATTTTTGTCATTTTCTTTTTTTTCACCTCCTCCTGGCGCAGAACCCCCCAATCATTTTCTTACTTTGGTATTTTTGCTACCAATAAATTTCAACTCTTTATTGCGGAAATGCAAAAAATATCCAGCTTAAAATTTCTGAGTCCAGTGTAAATCCCGCTCCGAGGAGAACCCCTGCAACCGTAGCTAAAACTGCGCTAAAATGTTATAATCACAGGTAGTATACGAAAACAAAAAAATTCACCACTGAATTTTCCTATTCGACCTACCAGTATAACCCTGCATATCGGTGAAAAAATGCGGCCAACGTAGTTTTTTCCTCTCGATTTTCGTCTTCGCCGACGCATTTACGATCTCGTAAATTTGCATTCATGCTATTAAAACGTTCTCGCAGCGACGATTCGGTGCGTCTTCACTCTTCGGCGTATATATTAAACTGAATAATTGAAAATGGAAGAATAATAACATGATCGTTTGTTGCAGAAAACTGGAAACACGTTTTGCATAATTATGCTGTGAACTATCCGCGAGCTGCGCTGTATTTAGCATTTTGCCTCGACGTTGATACGGCCATAGCCATAACATTTGCAATTTGAAAAAATAACATACTCGCGGTTCTCGCCATTCTAAAAAAATAACGACGAAAATAATTAAATCGATTTTATATTCGTATAATAGGCACGAGATGTCATCGAAGTGCAAAATTTCACGTTTTTTGGATCATTTGGTGTTTTTTTTTAAAAGCTAAAATTTGCATTCGTAATTTCAACAAACAGATCGACGGTCGCAACCGATGCTAATTACGTTTTCATACGTGGGAATGGGATGATGTGGTCGTAGGGTGTTCAAATAATGTTCCATTTGTCGTAATAAATTCGGTATCAGCATAGAATTTTCATTTTGATTCCCGATCCGTAAGATTTCATTATGTTTCATCGATTTATTCGTCATTAAGATAAAAAAGAAAGAAATCGACGCTTGAACTGATGAGAAGCATCTGAAAGTAATTTTCAAATAAAATAGTTCCCTCGGATTGGTACACAGCACTCTTACGTACCCTTTTCTGGAAACGTTATTTGATTGAATCGCGAATGGTAAAAAATCGACGTTCGTTTTGCGCAATCTGTAGCAAAATTGCAAATAGTACTTTTTTAAATAAAAAAAATTACAAGGACCTTTACTCTTTGAAATTAAATCAGGTGTGCTAAGTACACAGCAAATGCATTTCCGAATAGATTTTTTTCCCACCGCGAAGAATAAGAAAGAACGAAATTAAAGAAAATGACGTTAAAATACGATACGAGTCGCAGTTTCGCAGATTTTTCCAATCCGTGAAGTATCCAGTCACGCTACATAAATTTTAGTCGAACGAAATTTTAAATTTAAATTCAGAACGATAATCTTGATTTTTGCTAACGCAACAGTCTCGGAAATTACTGCACATGTTCGGGACGACAGAGCTATTTGGGAATCTTTGAAATATGATTGTTGTTCCGTCGTAAACGTTCGAATGATTTGGGTTATTGCTGCGTAAGGTCCTGGTTCCTATTCCCGCCGAAGTTCGCCGTGAATTTCTTTTACGAGGATTTAAAGGTAGGCATTTACTTCTTGGTGTAATTTTTAAATGGTACTCTGGGGAATTACGAGGTTTGAAAGTTATGTACCAACGTATCCTGCAGATACTTGTAAAGGTACGCAGGTAATTTAGCTGTAGATTTTTTTTTACACCAGATGATGAAGAAAGTGTTGGCTGGTTTAGGCTTTAATTATGGCTCAACACGAAATTCAACTTTGGGGATAGTTTACACGTGAATTTGTTGTTCGCAGGGTCATCGTCGTTGCGTCTTTACTAGCGAATTGGGTTTATTTACAATGGATTGAAGGAGTTTTGACTTGTTTTAGTAAATTTTAGGCGATATCGATGTACATGCGAAATATTTCTGATTTTTTTTTTGAAAATGAAGTTCAAAACGAGAAACATTGACAGTAATGAAATTCTTTCAACTAAAATATCCAAGTAGGCATTTATTAAGATACTTACTTCAACTAAAATTTTAATTAATTTTTTTTTTCAACTATTTACCGAAGTTTTATGAAAAAAATTGAAAATTGATTTTTCAATTAGGCAGTTCTGAAAAATAAATTAAAGAAGAAATTTTTAAAGGTTGTTCAAGTTCAAAAAATTATCGAATTTTTGGTAAGTTTCTAAAATTTTGAATATTAGGTTGGTATCCAAAATCCCCACCTATTCTTTTTTTCATTATTGAATCCTTAAAATGTTTATACGTATGTTGAAAAATTGTCGAATTTTGGAAAATTGTCAAATTTTAGATAATTGTCAAATTTTGGAAAATTGCCAAATTTTAGAAAATTGTCAAATTTTAGAAAATTGTCAAATTTTGGAAAATTGTCAAATTTTAGAAAATTGTCAAATTTTAGAAAATTGTCAAATTTTAGAAAATTGTCAAATTTTAGAAAATTGTCAAATTTTAGAAAATTGTCAAATTTTAGAAAATTGTCAAATTTTAGAAAATTGTCAAATTTTAGAAAATTGTCAAATTTTAGAAAATTGTCAAATTTTAGAAAATTGTCAAATTTTAGAAAATTGTCAAATTTTAGAAAATTGTCAAATTTTAGAAATTGTCAAATTTTAGAAAATTGTCAAATTTTAGAAAATTGTCAAATTTTAGAAAATTGTCAAATTTTAGAAAATTGTCAAATTTTAGAAAATTGTCAAATTTTAGAAAATTGTCAAATTTTAGAAAATTGTCAAATTTTAGAAAATTGTCAAATTTTAGAAAATTGCCAAATTTTAGAAAATTGCCAAATTTTAGAAAATTGTCAAATTTTAGAAAATTGTCAAATTTTAGAAAATTGTCAAATTTTAGAAAATTGACAAATTTTTAGAAAATTGTTAAATTTTAGAAAATTGTCTATGTTTAATTTTTTTTACTTTCTGAAGATTACTAAATTCTTAAAAATGAACAGTAAAGTTTTTAAACCTTGTCGAATCTTGAGATAATGTATACTTGATAAAATTTTGGAAATTGTTGAATTTTGGTACATCACAGCATTCTGAAAATTTTGGCAGACATTGAAGGCTAAAAAATATACAGGGTGGGTAAATTATACCCTCCAGAGTAAATTGCAAACTACAACAGAAAAATATAAAGAAAAAAGTCCCAAAAAATTATTCGATTTTTTTTTTAAATGGTTCTAAAGAAGATTTCGATACTCCCGAATCCATTTCGGGAATTATTTTTACCCCAACCCCAAAATCCGATCCTCTACCGATGAGGGGATGGATGGGACCAAAATTACAAACTTTCTAACTGTATTCAGTGAGGTTTCCAAATCGACGTTTTTTGAACCTCTGAATTCATTTTTCGAGTTGTTTTGACTACAGACACAAAACTTGGCCCTCGATAAGGCGAGGTGTGGCCGAAATCAAACATTTTTCAATTTTATGCAGTGAGGTATCAAAATCCATGTTTTTTTGACTTCCTGGATCTATTTCATCGGCCATATTTACCCTAAACGTAAAAGCTGACCTTCAAGGATAGTGCTTGACCGAAATGGAAAAACTGTTACCGAGAATTTTTCAATTTTGAACTCTTCTTTGCACTCAAAAACGAAAAATTTTGGATTTGAATTCCAAAAATGGATTCAGGGAACCAAAACACATTGATTTTAATACCTCACTTGATAAAGTTGAAAAATTTTCAATTTATTTGGAGTTGGAGTCGAAATATTTCCAGAAATGGATTCGAGGGCTTCAAAAAATCACTTACAATCATTTAGAAAATGTTTTCGAGTAGATATTTTTTGAGATTTTTTTTTCCTTGTTTAGGAATATCTCATAATCTGATATTTTGATAAAACTGTGACCTGTCATAAAAAAACGGGCTTAGATTCAAAAGGTGATTTTTAGATAGAAAGACGAGTTGAATCATCATTTTTTTGGCTCAAATCAGTGTTACCATCCAAAAATGGTAATTTACGTGAATTTTTTATTTTTTTTTAATTTAGAATTTTTTGCAGAAACCCGCTATAAAATGGAGTAGGATAAAATATGTTTCCAGCTTGTAATTTTTATATCTACCTATTATGGAAAAATGAGTTGATTTTTCTATCTGCAAAATAGTAAAAACTGCAATAACTCATACAAAAATAACCAAATTGATCTGAAAATTGGTACATGGACATTACGTGAGATACCCTCCAACATACCAAAAAATCAAATTTTTTAGATAATGCCCTCACTTCTTCAGAAAACTAACCTTTGATTAACAACGAAATGAATCGTTCGCGAACGTTTTCGACATCACCGCTGGATTTTTCACGTCAAGAACTATCAGAATTCAACAAAATTTCGATTTGAATTTTTTGCATCATCTAACGTAAGCCCGGTTACCTTTGACAGGTTACAAATATTACCTCGCAATCTGATTTGTTAGATACCAATAGATTGGGGTAACATTGATAATCCAGGGGTAACTTTGATCGGTCACTTTTTTCAACATGTTTAGTGCTCCTGGCGGTCGAGGTGTTGACCAATCGCTGTGATTCCAACGGCATTCGATAGCCAGGTCTTGTGGCTATACGTTACGTGTGGTTTGGTTTCGTTTATCATTTATTTTGTGGCTTTAAAATTGACATTTTCGAAAAAGTGATTTTTTTCAAAAAAAATTTCACATGGAAAACCTCCGGTCAAAAAGGTATGTACACTTATTGTAGCGTATTGAGTCCTATACATACTTCTCTAGCAACTCATTGGCACCAAGAATCAGCTTTTGAAAAAAAAAATTCTCCATCCCTCTGCTCACCATGAGGCATTTACAAAAATGGGGTAACTTTGATCACTGAATTGAACAAATTTATTATTTTTATAGATGCCGCGAAATCGGCGTAGGACGCCGGATACTCGAAAATATGTCTGTCACACCGAATATACATTGAATGAGGTCATCCTGGAAGTTACTGAAGATCGACTGTCGATCAGAGCTGCGGCCAAGAAATTCAAAATTTTGAATGAGACAATGTATAATAAGTACCATGGAATTCATCACACCAAAATGAAATTTCTAAAAAAAAAAAAGTGCTTGAAATTCCCTACAAAACGAGTATACGAAGGGGGGGAAGGGTGATGTGCCGAAAAAGTGCTTAAAATTTCCTTTAAAACGAGTATACGCGAGGGGGTCTTTTTGGGCAAATCTAAAGCAAGAAAAATTGTATTAAAATGGCAAGAAATCCCAGAAAACAGCAAAAATTTTCATTTTTCACATCCATGTATTGCGTAGGAAGGTTGACTGCCACTTGAACACAACTTTACTTGAACTTTGAGCTTTTTTTCTCCTTTTGAAAACGTATGTTTTTTCTTCAATGATGTAATTTTATTTTTTAACGATATCTCTGTGATTTCGAGACGAAATTTCAATTTTTTTTGAATAAATTTTATATGTAATATGTTCTATTACATTAGTACCTAGTTTATCAGACGTAATTTTGGGGTTTCCCCACTGAAATCCACGTTTTTTTGGGGGCGATCAAAGTTACCCCATTTTTTTTTTTTGGAGGGCCTTTTTTTGGGAATTTTTGTAGTGGCTACACTGCATCCGATCGAGACGCGGTTTGCGCCATTCGATTACAAATCCACTCTAGTTTCCCTACATATTTTTTTTTTCGTCATCCCCCCTCCCCTCCCCTCCACAGCCAAAAAACTAAAAAAATAGCCATTTTTTGATCAAAGTTACCCCAATTTACCGGTACCGGGTGCTCGATTAATTCTGGCTCTTCCCGATACTTTTTAGGTCAAAAATCGTAAGTTGGCAACACTTCGTTTGATTTGTTTAATTGAAAGAAGTATTGCCAATTTACGATTTTTGACATAAAAAGTATCGGGGGTGTTGAAAAAATGAGAAAAACTATTTAGGCACATTTTTCAATACCTACAAGAAAGGTCATAAATTGTAAATAGGTATTAATTATAATATTTCAATGAAAAGTTGAGTGACATTTTTTTTAATTTATATTTTTTCATCAAAAAAATAAATGAACCTTCCTTTAGAGAAATGAAAAAAAAACATATTTTATGAGTTTTTTGTTACAAATATATCAAATTTTGAAATATTCTTCAATATCAGATGAAATTCTACGTAATAATTTCAGAAAAAATTAATAACATTCTTGAAATCATATCCATGATTCTTTTTGCCAAAGGAAAATGAACCCCAGTTTTTATTGTCTTTTGAATTTAACTTTAATTTCTTCTAATTAGCCTGAGCTCCTAAGAAATGAAATTTTTTCTCATCTTGGACAACGCCGAATTTAATATCAATTTCAATTTATCTTCGTTACGAAACAAAAATAAAAAATTCTTCATTTCTCACAAGCTCACAGCTCACCTTGATATTTCCCATTCGTGTTTTCACGACTTTATATCGGTTTATCGAACCATACACCCGTCGTACAATGCTTATTTTACACATAATTTCTCGACAAGTTCACTCCGAACGAATGATAAGTCACGAATAATTCATAATACGTTTTTCACGTGGTAAAAGGCAAACTTGACAAATTATGTATCGATTTTTTGAAATACCCTCGCAATATGTAGGCCAAATTGATTTATATAATTTTCAAATTACACGTTTTTAATTAAAGTTGGCAATTCTACTCGGTATAACTTTTAAATCATAGCTTATACGCATCGTGTTCGCTAATTAAGGCCGACTTTCAAAATATAGGTACGTATAGGTTTAGCAGGTAGGCCTACAGGTACGTATACGAAAAACAAAAAGTTGACCATCGGATGAGAAAATCGTTGAAATTCCGTAGAGGCGCATTTCCGCCTATACTGGCTACGAATACAAAATGCTGCTTTTTTTTTCAAACGTGCCAAACTCGACCGTTCGCAGCTCGTGTTTTGTCCCATAATTTTTTTTTTCGTTCGGCCCAACGAATCATATACCCATAATATTGTCGAAATCAAACGTTGATAAACTACGTTGCGTGCCTAACTGAAAATTTCGGCTTTATTAGCTGTAAACCAACTAGCCCATCTGTGTACGGAAAAAACACGCGATTCTAAATTATTCAAAAGTACGAAAAAACTTGACCGGCGTATTCTTTCGCGAACCACGCCGCCTACCACCGTTTTACGTGTAATATTCCGGTACATACGTTAATTACGCAAAACGTACCGGTAATGAAATTAACATTTGGAAAAAAACTTTTATCAGCTCAAGATTAGACACCTTTTTAATTATCCGAACGAAAAACCATGCTGCGTTTAAATTATGAAATTTTTATCCCACTCGAGTACCTAGTACCTGCTTCGTCGCGTTCTCTGATTCGTGTACCGAGCTACGTATACCTACGTAAGTTGGTAATATTGAAATTAACTTTCTTCCAATGCCCTTTTTTCCCCGTATAATTAAATTTCTCATTTTGTACGAGAAATTCTACGCTGGAAAGAAAGTTTACTTTCTTAGAAATGTGTCGAGACGAACAATGTTTCGAAATTTCGCTTTTCATTTCCGCTCGTGTAGTTAAGTAGGTACCTAGTTTCGTGTTTTTTTCTCGAGTAGAATTTTCGTGTCGTAAATTGAAGAAAATTTTAATGCGTAAAGGGTTTCGAAAAAATTTGATTGGTGGGTTTAATGGCGATTTTCAAAATGAATCTTCTTTTCATACCAGTTTTCTCAGATAGGATATTTTTTACAACTTGAATAATTTTTTCAAAAAAATAGTTTTTTAAAAAATATTTTCAATCATCCAAAATTTAACAAATTTAAAAACTAAAAATTGTTAAAAATTCAACGATTTTTAAGAATTTATAGCAACTACATATTGAGAAGTTCTTAGTTTTTCAAAAATTTTCAATTTCCAAAATTTAAAATTACACCAGGTAGTTTTGATTTAAAGCAAAAGCTTTCGAACCACAAATAAATTATTTAGAGATGACTTTTTATCAAAATATCATTGCCAGACTTGAGAAAACAAAAAATCATCTTTTTAACTTTTCAAGGTGGAAAAAAATGGAATTTTACATTTCTGCATTATCTAACTTTTCTATAACTTCTCAATATTTCATCAGATGCATTTGTACTTATTGAATAATTTGGTGAATTAATTTGATCAGTCCAAAATTTCAAAAATAATTTTACTTTCTATCGACTTGAGAGTTTTCAAAAAAAAAAATTGAGGGAAGTCAAAATATCGCCAATCAAAAAACAAAATAAAATTATGAGATTCAACATCTCAAATCTCATATTTTCAGTGCTAATTTTTTTTAAAATAATAGGAATTTAGGGGATCTAAACACGAAAAACAGTATTTTTTTCGAAAATGCCTCTTCTTGGGGACACTCCAACTCACTCCACAAATATCGTCAGGTGGGGGAATTTTTCTGAGAGATTTTCTACTCAAACTATATTGGGAAAAATCGAAGACTATTTTTTTCTGCTCACCCTGGATGTAGATCGAAAAAAAATTTGGATTTTGAATAAAATTGGCGAGGGAATTTATTTTGAGTGGAAGATCTCCCAAAAAATTTTGAACCCTCAGTCCAAAAGAGGCGAAACCAGGAAATCCTCAGAACGCAGCTAGGAAACCTCAAAGTGGAGCCATTTTCGAAAAAATGATTTTTTAAAACAATTTTTGGGTAACATCTCCTGGTGAGAACAGCCAACTCCTTGAAAAAGTGCGTTTTGAGTCTCTACAATGTCATTTTTTGCCCTCTACAAGAAGTTTGAAAAATTGCAGATCATGAACTCAGTTCATTTTTACGAAAGTCAAATCGTTTAGATACTCAACACCTCAAAATCCAGCCAAAAAAATGTTTTAGTCTACCATAATGATTTTTGATGAAATTTTTCAAAAAATGTCACGACAGTGCTGCCAACTGCATTTTAATTTACGCAATTTTCATAAAATTTCGGTTGGTAGCACTGCTGAAAATTTTTTTCCAAAAATTAGTTGAAATTTTTTCGAATGGTTGAAGAAATGTTGGCCTAGTTTTCAAGTTCCTGAGTGAACTTGGATTCGTGAGGGTGTCCCTGAGGCTCACTTGAAGGATCGGACAAGCTGATGAGTCTTATGTAAACTTACACTAGAAAACTAATTTTTCTACGAACTACTCGTGTACAACCATTAATTGGGAAGGAGGGGCGCGAAACCCCTTCATTTTTGAAGTTTTTTTTTTTGAGATTTTGAGCATGGCTCACCACTAAAAAAAAAGAGCAGGCTCCGGTAGCAGATATTGATTATTGGAAATTTTTTAATAAGAGACTACGGGGTTTCAAATAATATTGGTTTTTAAATTTTCAAAGAATCTTCGAAGTGTGTCTTGGCAGAAAGGAGGAGGCAGGTGAGAATCCACATGAAGATTTAAAAGGAGGAGGCAGGTGAGAATCCACATGAAGATTTTTCAAGGTCCATTTCAGTGGCCCTGCCCATAAAAGGGATTTCAATGAAACACATATAGGAGGATTGTGCTACGTTTGTGCTGGTTTGTGCTGCTATTTTCGTCGTTTGTGCTGCTCCCCTTCCCCCGTCATCACCCTTTTTTTAAAAAAAACTTTGGGCAGGGCTGGTGAAACGGCAGCCCTGCCCATAAAACCGAGGGGGGTGAAACACATATGAGAGGATTGTGCTACGTTTGTGCTGGTTTGTGCTGCTATTCCCGACGTTTGTGCTGCTCCCCTTCCCCCGTCATCACCCTTAAAAAAAAAAAACATGGGCAGGGCTGGTGAAACGGCAGCCCTGCCCATAAAACCGAGGGGGGTGAAACACATATGAGAGGATTGTGCTACGTTTGTGCTGGTTTGTGCTGCTATTTTCGACGTTTGTGCTGCTCCCCTTCCCCCCTTTTTTTTTAAAAAACGTTGGGCAGTACATGGAAACCACAGCCTCATCATGCCGCTAACACAGGATGTCCGAAGAGTGATCTGCCATACTTCATTTTTGGATACAATCGGGTACCACTAAAAAAAACATTAGATGAACAAATTGCATATCTTGAAAATTGAAGGGGCAATTTTTTTTTAAATCACGTAAATTTTTTTTTCAACCATGGGAATGGATAGTACTTTGAAAAATGAATAAATTTTCATTATATGACTTTTTGCATAATTTGAAAATTGAAGGGGCTAAAAAAATTTCGTTCAAAAAAGTTCTAAAAAATTGAACTGATCAAGGGAATGGATAGTATGTTGAAAAACGAACAAATTTTGTTCTGCAGACTTCTTGCCCAACATCAAAAATGAAGAGGCTACGGGTCATCTAAAATTGAGAAAATTTAAAAAAATTTCGAAGCCCACTTATTTTGAATGACCCGTAGCTCCTTCATTTTTGATGTTAGGCAAGAAGTCTGTAGAACAAAATTTGTTCATTTTTCAACATACTATCCATTCCCTTGATCAGTTTAATTTTTCAGAACTTTTTTGAACGAAATTTTTTTTAGCCCCTTCAATTTTCAAATTATGCAAAAAGTCATATAATGAAAATTTATTCATTTTTCAAAGTAGGTACTATCCATTCCCATGGTTGAAAAAAAATTTACGTGATTTTTGAAAAAAAAATTGCCCCTTCAATTTTCAAGATATGCAATTTGTTCATCTAACGGTTTTTTTTTAGTGGTACCCGGTTATATCCAAAAATGAAGTACGGCAGACCACTTACCGAACACCCTGTAAAGACTGCAGAGTAACGCTGCTTTGCCTATACCAAGGAGCGTCTAGTTTCATTGTAGAGTTGTCGGAAATGACGCGGCACGATTTTTTATATTTTCATTTTTTAAAAACGCTTTAAAATTTTCTGAACGTTTTTTTCCAACTCCGAATTTTTTTCATATTTTTCCCATCTCAATTTTTTCAGTTATAATTTTCTCAACTCCAATTTTTTTCAGTTATAATTTTCTCAACTCCAATTTTTTTTCTATCAATTTTCCCAAGCCAATTTTTTTTCTTTCAATTTTCTCAACTCAAATTATTTTCTATCAATTTTCTCAACTCAATTTTTTTTCTAAACCCGCGGAACCTGTCATATGCTTTGGAACCACTTATGCCATAGATGTACTACCTAGGACTCGACAATTCTCAAGCCCATGTTGGAACCCCCTCTTTTTCCCATAGGTGGCGTTGTACACAGATAAAAAGTATGAGATACAAAACAAAACAAAAATTGAACAGGATGAACACGATTCTGATAGTACTCGAAAAACTGAACAAAATGGCATTTTCAAAAATTTTCCCTCGCCCTTCATTTTCTCTCCCACCACCCCAAATTTTACCAATTTGAAGAGGGAGGGGAGAAATTTGAAAAAAATTGAAATAATGAACACGATATTTAATGTACTCGACGAGAGAAGAAAAATGGCGTATTCAGAATTCCTCCCTCTGTGAAATTGAAAGAATCAGAAAAATGGAGGAGGATGGGAGAGAAAATGGAGGGAGGTAGAAAAATTCTGAATACGCCATTTTTCTTCTCTCGTCGAGTACATTAAATATCGTGTTCATTATTTAAATTTTTTCCAAATTTCTCCCCTCCCTTTTGAAATTTGTAAAATGGAGGGGTGGGAGAGAAAATGGAGGGAGGTAGAAAAATTCTGAATACGCCATTGTGTTCGGTAAGTGGTCTGCCGTACTTCATTTTTGGATATAACCGGGTACCACTAAAAAAAAACCGTTAGATGAACAAATTGCATATCTTGAAAATTGAAGGGGCAATTTTTTTTTCAAAAATCACGTAAATTTTTTTTCAACCATGGGAATGGATAGTACCTACTTTGAAAAATGAATAAATTTTCATTATATGACTTTTTGCATAATTTGAAAATTGAAGGGGCTAAAAAAATTTCGTTCAAAAAAGTTCTAAAAAATTGAACTGATCAAGGGAATGGATAGTATGTTGAAAAATGAACAAATTTTGTTCTACAGACTTCTTGCCTAACATCAAAAATGAAGGAGCTACGGGTCATTCAAAATAAGTGGGCTTCAAAATTTTTTTAAATTTTCTCAATTTTAGATGACCCGTAGCCTCTTCATTTTTGATGTTGGGCAAGAAGTCTGCAGAACAAAATTTGTTCGTTTTTCAACATACTATCCATTCCCTTGATCAGTTCAATTTTTTAGAACTTTTTTGAACGAAATTTTTTTAGCCCCTTCAATTTTCAAATTATGCAAAAAGTCATATAATGAAAATTTATTCATTTTTCAAAGTACTATCCATTCCCATGGTTGAAAAAAAAATTTACGTGATTTAAAAAAAAATTGCCCCTTCAATTTTCAAGATATGCAATTTGTTCATCTAATATTTTTTTTAGTGGTACCCGATTGTATCCAAAAATGAAGTATGGCAGATCACTCTTCGGACATCCTGTGTTAGCGGCATGATG
Source organism: Pseudococcus viburni (assembly GCA_033439095.1). Classification (NCBI taxonomy): domain Eukaryota; kingdom Metazoa; phylum Arthropoda; class Insecta; order Hemiptera; family Pseudococcidae; genus Pseudococcus; species Pseudococcus viburni. The sequence goes on along the minus strand of JAVBJF010000718.1, from coordinate 50,830 downwards.
AGGCTGTGGTTTCCATGTACTGCCCAACGTTTTTTTTAAAAAAAAGGGGGGAAGAGGAGCAGCACAAACGTCGAAAATAGCAGCACAAACCAGCACAAACGTAGCACAATCCTCTCATATGTGTTTCACCCCCTCGGTTTTATGGGCAGGGCTGCCGTTTCACCAGCCCTGCCCATGTTTTTTTTTTTAAAGGGTGATGACGGGGGAAGGGGAGCAGCACAAACGTCGGGAATAGCAGCACAAACCAGCACAAACGTAGCACAATCCTCTCATATGTGTTTCACCCCCCTCGGTTTTATGGGCAGGGCTGCCGTTTCACCAGCCCTGCCCAAAGTTTTTTTTAAAAAAAGGGCGATGACGGGGGAAGGGGAGCAGCACAAACGACGAAAATAGCAGCACAAACCAGCACAAACGTAGCACAATCCTCCTATATGTGTTTCATTGAAATCCCTTTTATGGGCAGGGCCACTGAAATGGACCTGATTTTTCAGAAGAGGAACATGCAGTTTTTAATGTTGAAAATTCTTGGAATCTTTTTCTGGCAGAGAAAAAACTTGTGTGTATGTGGTAAATTCATAATTTTTTTAAAACCATGTCAGGAATCATTGAAAAAAAAATTACGCAAAAACGTCACGTAACACAAAAACGCTACACTTATCAAAAATTAACCCTTTGATCCAAGACGTATTCAGGTACCTACACTAAAGCAGACCAAAAATGAAGTCAGATCTTCCGATTTCGCTCAATTTTTTTTTACGAGTTCCCCTTGGTGATCTATTCATAAAACCACGATCATTTATTTTCTAACCCTCAAGGGGGCGAGGAGGCGCAGGCGAGCCTCGAAATTTTTATGGAATTGCGAATTTAAGCCAAATTACCCAACTTTGAAGGCTCATATCTCAAGATAGGTTGTACTTGGGGAAAAACTGTTTGCAGGGTCTGAAAGATAATTAAAAGGAAATTCAAAAACGATAATCACAATTTAAAAAGCTCAAAGTTGAACTTTGGTAGTGAAAGCTCAACTTTCATGATAAGAACAAAAGATGAAAGCTACCATTTAAAAATCTGAAAAAATTACAGCGAGGAGCCCTTTTTATCACTTTTTTAACCAATAAATTTTCAATATGGGATCTTTAGACCCCTGGAGGGGGGTATAGGGTCCACAATTTTAACCAAAATTAAAAAAAATCTAAAAAGTAAAGTATCACATTAATTACTACTAATTCAAAGGCACTGATTTCAAATATGTACTCAGTTTTTTCATTCGACCCCCCTGAACCCCTCGATTAGCCTCCTTGATAGGGTCAAAATTCAAAAAAATGAAAAATAACTTGTGACCTGTCGTTTGTTAGGTTTTTGAGGGCGCTGAGTTCGAAAATTTGCTTATTTTTTTGATTTTACCATTTAGTGGCCCTCATACCCCATCAATTTTCGGAAAACCCATGCTGAGAAACGAAAATATCGTGTGGCATATCGATTCTAACTAATTTCCGGGCGTAGAATTCGAATATCGACTTAATTTTTTATACGACCCTCCTCCCCGTGCTCCAAGTGACCCCTTTCTCCAGTCATCGGTGATAAATACGGAATTGAATAAGTATTTCAAAAAATTACGGGGAGTGGGTCGAATCAAAAAGTAAGTCTATGAAAAAAAAAAAATTCTTGTAGGTGTAGTTTTGGAGTAATGTTCACCTGAAGTTATTTTTTGTCATTTTCTATGCCACAACGAGAGGAAAAATTTTGAAAAAATTCAGATGAATGGACCCATGCCTCCCCCTCCCCCATACATTTACGGTGGAATAAAAAATGTTCCTTTGATTCCCGTTAAAACAGAATTTTCCTTCTAAATTTTTTTTTGCTATTATGACCATGAGGTTGAGGTAGAAAGAGGAAAATTTTTTGGTTTAAATTTTTTTCTAAAGGCGCGACGCGACGTACGACAATGTCAAATGAAAATTTCAAAAACCTGGTTTCAAAGGCATTTTACCTTGTATCTTAACTGGGGGATATTCTTTGGTCACCAAATTTTTTCTTGTTTTAATAAAAAATCTCCAACACTATAACATAGCCATATTCAAATATTAAATTATGATAATTTTCCAAATTTTAGCACTTTCATTCGGTTTTGAAATTCGAAACAATTCTCTTGAGGAAAAAAATATTACGATAGGTAAAATTAGCATCGAAACTAAACACGAATCATGGTTTAAAATCAATATTTTCGCGGAAAAATCCATCCAGAAAAAAATTACCAGAGAATATTGCAAAGTTTACAATTCCACGGGGGGCATATCACTCAAAATTTTACAATCTTCAAAGATTCGCTAGAACTTTACACCAAAAAAAATCCAATTTTCCATTCTTCATCTTCCAATTACGCGCCTCCTCGTTTCCAAATTCTCATTCGCTTTAAAAAAAATCTAAAAAATAACAAAAGCCTAAACATTCGCCATACCATCGTCGAAACTCAAATTCCACAACCATCCGGATTTAAACGAGGCAAAATCTTGTCAAAAATTTCATAGGTACCCGTATAATTGAATATCAAAGGTCATAGCCCTACGCATAAGTATTCGGCAAACTTCGCAGCGCGGTTATGTTTTGAGAAATTCTAAAGTTATACGAACGACGAACCAAGGTATATAAACTTGTAACACATTAAAGACATATCAAGATAACGTCGCTACGCTACCCTATGCTTCTTTATCTCCTTATGACAAGGTCATTGAATTATGAAACACGAAATCCCTGCGAACTGTGAACTTTCCCATCCTTTGATTTCAAACGGCAACGTTTTACAACTATAAGTGAAATTTTAATAAACGAGAAAACATGGCTCTTGGCAGCTTTCAAGCTTCAAAGGTTGTTAAAATCGTATAATTTTTAATTTACAATTTCGAGTAGGCCTCCTTCCTCCCCAAACGACATCAAAAAACATTTAAATAAAGTTTCGGAATCGGAATTTCGCAGCGAAAAATTTACTCATTTGGAAAAATTAGGACTTCTTTGATTTCGAAAATATTTTTCGGGTGGATTTTTTCGTATCAAATATGGCTTTTCAAATTTTGACCTAATTTATCGAATTTACATAATTTTGCGAGGAAATTATACTTACATTTTCTTTGATATACCTACATGTGGATTTAAATAATGTGAAAACGATGACAAGGGAGTAAGAAGCACATCAAGCAGACTAAACGACCCATTATGATCATAATGCTTAACTCAAAGATTAAACGGGTATTTCCAACGGTTCACCAACAAATTACCTTCCGGATACCTTAATTGCATTTTGAACGTATTCAAAGCGTACCTCGAGCCACAAATATACCCGCCTTTTGCATCAAATTACCAATTCAAGTTGCGCACGCACTCATTCGTACATACTGTCATCAAAATTTAATTTCAAATTACGCAACAGCAATTCCCCATGCTGGTCGTCGAATCGATACACCAAGTAGGGTGAAAAAAATCACCAGACAATGGTATTTCAAAAGTCAGACTTTGAAAAAACAATAACTCGATGGCATAGTTCGAAGATTCCGTTAATTATGAAATTTAATATAAATTTCGCGTGAAATTTCATCAACAAACAATCGTTACAACAATGGAGTAACTCAGCGGAGTGGAATTTACAAAAAGAAAAATAACATCATCATTTCCGCCATTCTCGTATACTCCTTTGGCAGTTTACAAGCCATTAATTTTGTCCTCGGCCGTGTTCTTTCATTCGCATGTATTCTTTAAAAGATTTACGTTCAACAAGAGTCGACCCGAATTCGATGTGCCTACGCAGCAAAACTGCACAAACACCGGACTGTCATATACCATGAGCGTATTATCAAATAGTTACGTTTTTTTCTCCCGTACTTGCAGAGTCCGTTTATAGTTTCATATTCGGTCGCGATAAGATTTATGATTGTTTTTCTATTCGAGAGCAAAAAGTAACTATTAGGAGTACGATTTCGAGTATAATTGAGACCACTCTTGAGGAAAGAGAGTGGTTAAGTAACATCTGTCCTTATAATAAGGTATATGAGCACTTGATCGTGGAAAATGTTTGAATTTCATGGCATAAAGATGAATGAAAATGACGTGTTGAGGATAAAAATGAATTTTTTGTAGTGTAAGCCAAGAAGTATGAACAAGATTCTGGTCTCTTAAATGCTGACTTCTTGTATACGGAGCAATTTTTTTGAGTTCTTTTTCATTTCTCGAGGATCATTTTAGAGAAGTGTGATAACATGGATAAGAATTATCCATGAATTTCACCACAAAGAAAAAGTGATTTCTGGGCTGGTAACAACGTGGACAAAAGTTATCCACGCATTTCACCACTTGATAAAAATTATTTTGGAGAAGAGTGAAAACGTGGATAAGAATAATCTATGAATTTCACCACCAAGATAAAGTGTTTTCAGTGCTGATAAAATGGATAAGAATTATCCGTGAATTTCACCACAAAGAAAAAGTGTTTTCAGTGACGGTGAAAACGTGGATAAAATATATCCACATATTTCACCACTTGAGAAAAATCATTTAGGAGAAGGGTGAATACGTGGATAAGAATTAACTATGAATTTCACCACCAAGAAAAAACGTTTCCAGGGATGGTAAAGAAGTAAGTAGATAACATTTTTCCACATATTTTTCCACTTGATAAAAATCCTTTCAGGGAAGGGTGAAATCATGGATAAGAATTACCCATGAATTTCGTCACGGAGAAAACGTGCTTTCTGAGGTGGTAAAAACGTGGATAAAAATTATCCCTGAATTTCATCACAAAGAAAAAGTGTTTTCAGTAATGGTAAAGACTTGGATAAAAGTTATCCACGCATTTCACCACTTGATAAAAATTATTTTGGAGAGGGGTGAAAACGTGGATAAGAATTACCAGTGAATTTCACCACCAAGAAAAAACGTTTTCAGTGATGATAAAGATGTGGATAAAATTTTTAAACATATTTTACCACTTGATAAAAGTCATTTTGGAGGAGGGTGAAAATGTGGATAAGAATTATCCATGAATTTCGCCACCAAAAAAAAGTGTTTTCAGTGCTGTTAAAAACGTGTATAAGAATTATCCGTGAATTTCACCACAAAGATAAAGTAATTTCAGTGATGGTAAAAACGTGGATAAAATATAACCACATATTTTACCACTTGAAAAAAATCATTTTAGAGAAGGGTGAAAACGTGGATAAGAATTAACTGTGAATTTCACCACCAAGAAAAAACGTTTTCAGTGATGGTAAAGAAGTAGATAAAATTTTTCCACATATTTCTCCACTTGATAAAAAATCCTTTCAGGGAAGGGTGAAATCAAGGATAAGAATTATCCACGAATTGCACCACAAAGAAAAAGTGTTTTCAGTGATGGTAAAAACATGGATAACATTAATCCACGCATTTCACCACTTGATAAAAATCATTTTAGAGAAGGGTGAAAACGTGGATAAGAATTATCCATGAATTTCACCACGAAGAAAAAGTGTTTTTAGGGATGGTAAAAACGTAGATAAAAATTTTAGAGAAGGGTGAAAACGTGGATAAGAATTACCAGCGAATTTCACCACCAAGAAAAACCGTTTTCAGTGATGGTAAAAATGTGGATAAAATTTTTCCACATATTTCACCACTTGATAAAAATCCTTTCAGAGAAGGGTGGAATCGTGGATAAGAATTCTCCACTAATTTCACCACGCAAAAAAAGTGTTTTCAGTGATGGTAAAAACGTGGATAAAATTTATCCACGCATTTCACCACTTAAAAAAAAAACATTTAGGAGAAGGGTGAAAACGTGAATAAGAGTTTTCCATGAATTTCACCACGCAGAAAAAGTGTTTTCTGTGCTGGTAAACTCGCGGATAAAATGTATCCTCGCATTTCACCACTTGATAAGAATCATTTTAGAGAAGGGTTATAACATGGATACCATATAAGAATTATCCATGAATTTCACCACGAAGAAAAAGTGTTTTCTGGGCTGGTAAAAACGTGGAGAAGAATTATCCCTGAACAATGAAAATTTACTCAGTGCTTATGACAAACTAAGGTAAAAATCGAAATATTGAAAAAAAAAAATGAAAAAATTACTGACTCATATTTTTTTAAAAAAGGAAATTTGGTACTGATATCAAAAAAAAAGTTTTAACCCCATTCTCTTCAGGGTAAAAACTTTGGATCATGGATATGTTGAAACATAATACTTTAGAGTAAAGAGATAAAGTAGGTATAATATAAACTTTTTTAAAAAACAAAAACAAAAAAAAACGTAAGTTTATTCTGTCAAATGGGGAGGGGTGATAAAAGTTGTGGTGAGTCATGTTTTTTAAAGTCAATTAGAAAAGATGTTCGGAAAAAAATTATTTACTCAAATGAGCAAATTTGTCCAAAATAGCCCTATAGTATGGTGCATTTTTCTTTTTATTTGCCTAAATAGGTGTTCGACAAACTGGTGGTAATTGATGAAACTCTTTCCAAGTATTTTGAATTATTATTGATAGCACTGTTTTTCTAAATTGTAATAAAACGTAAAAAAGTTTAAGATAGGTAAATATATTTTAATTTTAAAAAATGTTTTGAAAAAAGAAATTTTTAAAAAAAAAGAAAAAAGGAGGAAAAGAATTGAAAATGTCGAAAAAAATTAACAAATTGAAAAAGAATCACTACAAAATTAGAGTAATGCTTTGAAAAAAAGTAAAATATTTCAAGAAATAAGAAAAAAATTGGAAAACTCATTTAAAAATGTTGAAAATAGAGGAAAAAATTGTAAAAAATATAAGATACATATTTATGATTTTTTCCTTCTTTTTCAAGAGTTTCCCCGCACCCTTCTACAGGATGAATTTTGGTCATTTCAAATTTCCCCTTCACCTTTCACCTTCAGGCTCAATTTTGGTAATTTCAAATTTCTCCTGTAACCTCATTCAGGTTAATTTTGGTACCCCATTTTAAATTTCTTCTGTACCTCATGCCTCCTTTCTGGCAGAATTTTGATTCCTTCAGATTCCTTTTGTGTCCCCTTCCCCCTTCAGAACGAATTTTGGTCGATTTCAAATGTCTCCTGTATCGATGCGTCGTCGAGGTGGCCGGGGGGACGGCAGCCCCCCACCGAAAAAGTTTTGGCCTCCGCTCCCCCCCAAAAGTGTTGTATTTATAAATTTACATAACACTTGAATGAGATAGGAATTTTCAAAGCATTAAAACATGAAAAATGTATTTTTAGTGCAGAAGAAGGCTCCCTTTTTACCCCTTCTCATTTTTAGCAGGTGAAAAAAGTCAGTCCCCCTTTTCCACTTCAAAAAAGCAAAAAAAGTTGACCAACACAGGCCCTTTTTGTGCCCCCTCCCATTTTCGATTCTGACGACACCACTGGCACAAACTACTAAAAAGATACAGAAGCTAGAAGCTGGAAAGTTGAAACTGGAAACAGAAACAGAAAAAGAAAATGGACCCTGGCTGGATGAATAATAAGAATGGACCCGGACTGAGTGAGACAGGAAGTGACTGAACAGAAACAGATGCTAGAAGCTGGAAGTTAAAAGTTAGAAGCTAAGATTGAAACCTGAAACTAGCCGTTTTTTGTCGTTTTTGAAGAAACGACCCGACACGACTACATTACGAAATTGGAAAATGATAGGGGTTTTGTCGTTTTTCAAGAAACGACAAGAAATGACCGCTTCGCAGGACAGGAACATGATCGTTTTTTCACCGTTTTTCAAGAAACAAACAGAAATGACCAATTTAGAATAATGAAGTATGGTCTTTTCTTTGTCGTTTTTTAGAAACGACCAGAAAAGACCAATTTGCAGAATTGGAAAATGGTCGGTTTTGTCGTTTTTTGTCGTTTCCGCAAGAAATGAGCAGAAATGACCAATTTAGAAGAATGAAGTGTGGTCGTTTTTTTGTCGTTTTTTCAAGAAACAATCAGAAACGACGACATTACAAAATTGTAAAATAATATTGCTTTTTGTCGTTTTTAAAGAAATGACCAGAAAAGACCAATTTGTAGGATTGGAAAATGGTCGGTTTTGTATTTTCAGGTCGTTTCTTAAAAAACGACAAAAAATGATTATTTCACAGTCATTTCTTGAAAAAAGACAAAAAATGACCATACTTCATTCTTCTAAATTGGTCATTTCTTCTCATTTCTCGAAAAAACGACAAAAAACGACCAATTTAGAATAATAAAGTGTGATCGTTTTTCGTCGTTTTTCAAAAAACTATAAAGGTAGATACCAAAAATGATCATTTTTAAAAATCTTCCTCATTCGATCTCTCATGCATATATTTGCCCAATCCACACACACCCATGATCATTAATGACT
>JAVBJF010000718.1:0-40000 GCA_033439095.1 Pseudococcus viburni | reverse complement strand
ATTTATAGAAATAAGTATGTGCTTATCTGTACGTGTGGATAATTTGTATTTTTTTGAAAGGGGCGAGGGGATGAATTCGCGAGTTTGAGGATTAATTGAGTATTTTTTTGTACGAATAAATATGTCGAATGTTTATCTCAACGGCGGGTTAACTGAAGAATTTTTCGCCCGAGTGGTTTTCGAGGGGTTTTTTCAATTGAAAACGAGGATTGGAAAATATTTTACTGTAAGTGCTACGTACAGTCAATTTAGCCCCTAGAAGGTTTGTTAATGCCAGCAAAAGGTCATTCTATTAACAACCTCGAGAAATTAAATTTTGAAAAATTTCTGAATCGAAGAAAATTCTATTTTAATAATCTTTAAAATTGATCAATGGTTTTTTTTTCGTGTCGTTTTATTGAGTTTTTCATAAAAATTTCGAGACCTAAACTTTGAAATAAGCTGTTTTTTTTGTACCGTTTTATTCATTACCCGTAGTTACCTACATTAAGAATTACAATTTTTATGATAAAAGTCGGAATTTTTACCAAATTGTTCAGATTTTTGTAAAAAAAAATTCTTCAAGAACTCCATTTAAAAAACCTTTGGATTTTTTACAAAAATCAACAATCCAGAAAGGAACCGAAGTTTTTGAAAATGTTCAACTGAAAATACATTTTTTCAGATTTTTTTGGCTCACAGTACGGTTTTTTTCAATTTTTCCAATTCAAAATGAAAATGTCCTGAAAAGGGTGATGTAATTTTGAAAAATTGTCGATTAAAAATGCAATGGGGAAAGTTGGCTTTTCTATCCCTCCTACCCTTGGTTTTGAATAGATCCTCAAGTTGAAGAATACAAATACAAAATAGGTACCTATTATGTCTCTTTAAAGTTGGCAACGCTGATTCCGGTTATTTTTGTGTAACGAAATATTGAATTTTTTTTTAAGAATCACTGGCGAAATGATGTGTGATAATGTGATGAACTAATGACTGATGAATAAATAAATACCTAGACGAAGATGAGAGTGAGTGATTTCAAAAAATTAGTTAGGATGGTTTTCAAAATTTACAATTGTTTTTCAAATGTTTAAAAAACGAACAACACGAATATGATTTGAAAAATTGGCCAATAGGTATTACATGATAAAAAAATGACATGAAAAATTTTCAACATTCAAAATTGTCATCGGTTGGATTTTTGACATTTTTTCCTAAAAAGATCAGATCATTTATGGAGATTTTCAGCCTTGCACGAAACAAACGAAAAAAAACTAAAAACCAAAAAACGCAATTTAAAATTACGTATTTTTTCCACTAGAACGATTTTTTTACAATTTTAAAAAGAATTCCTTATAGGTGAATAGTTTTTTCCGGGTTTAAAGAAAAATATTTGCAATTTTTGATGAAAATTACTATTTTCCCCCTAAAGACCAAGTTTTGAGAACAAAAACGAAACTGAAAAAAATTATTAAAATACAAAGAAATAGTTTTCGGTCGTATTTTTTCAAAGATTCAGTAAACCATTTTCATTTGGTGAATTTTTGGAAAAAAAACATGAAAAGAAAAATTTTGTACTATGTTTTAAACATTTTTTCAAGTTTTGTAATTTTTTTTTCAATTTTGAAAAAAAAATTGTTATTCAAGAAAAAAATTTGTTATTTTAGAAAAAAAATAGTTTTAGTTAGTATTTAGAAAAAACACGACCAAAACCGAAAATGAAAAAATGAGCTCTGTTCAAAAGTTGAAAAAACAAAAACCAACAAACTTATGTTTTTTGAAGGAGTGTAAAAAATCTATTTTTGAATTTTTCCCCCGATAGGTATATTAAAAAAAACATGGTGAACTTTTCTGAAAATTAAAAACATTGTTAAAATAGTCTTACTTAATATCGAAAAATCGTTGATTTATTTTTGAAAAATAAATATTTTTTATTAAAAGAAGAACTACAAATGGAAAATTGTCATCACTATCATCAGTAATCATGTTGGGTAAAAATCGTTCTACTATTAGGTAATAGGTCGATACAATTTTTTTCAAAAATTTTCCCATTCACTAATTTCGATACAATTTTTCTGAGTTTTTCGACATAAATCCGTCGAATTTCTCAAAAAGGGTCTAATTACATTTAAAATAAAACAAATATCATCCCTCTCCCCGCCCTCCCTTCTCTACAAAATATTAAAAAATAAAATTATGCAATTTATTCCGAAACTGCCACGAAAGAAAATACTTCAAAAAATTCCATATGGATTCTAAACCTATGGTATGTTGTGCCCATTGAAAAAAAAATGGTCCCAATTTCACGCTAAGTGATCAAATTGGCCACGAAGGGTAATTTTTCAACTGATTCAAACTTTGAGCTCGTTAATTTGAAGAAAAGCATCTAGATGTTGAAATATGGATTAAATTATCAAAAGTGGAGGGATAGGGAGATCACTATGTAAATGAATAAAATTTTGAAAAATGATAAAATATTGTAATATATCCTCTCTCATTCTGAATCAGTGAGAAGTCACTGATAAACAGTCAGAATTGCAGGCCAGGAATAAATCATCAATATTCACTGATTTTCAGCGAATTTTCACTGATCTTTCTGCTAATTTCATAAATATTACTGACTTTTCAATGGATTTTCACTGATTTTCCAGTGATTTTTCTCACTGATTTGTTTTCATTGAAAATTTTTTCACTGATTTTATTCTGTGCTGCAATTCTGACTGTTTCTAAGTGATTTTCGATAATTTTCACTGATTTATAAACGAGAGAGTCGATTTCAAGGTTTTTGGTAGCCCCGAATACAAATCCGATATTCATTTTTTGTTTGGATGAAATTTTCAAAAGAAAAACAGAACATGACTTTCGAAAAAAGAGTTGAACTCATTTCCAATACTTGGAGCTTTACAGATGTCTAGTGCTGGGAAAAATCGATTATTCGGGTAAGTATCGATTTTTTCAACAGGTACTTAATTAATCGATTATTTTTTTAGCTGTATTCACAAGTAAAAATAATGAAGTAGGTACTTAGGTGTGGAAAAAATGAAAAATAATCAGAAAATTAAAATATTCGGATTCACATATCAGTCACATGATTGTTTTTGGGTGATTTTTACTATTTTCAGTTTTTGAAAAAAATTATCGGATTGTGACTAAGACAGTGGCGTCGGAAGCTTTTTTTGGGAGGATTTCGCTCGGACAATAAAGCTTTAAAAAAATTGGATTTTTAATGCCCAAAAAAGGTTTTTTTCATGTTTTAATGAAATTTGCGGAAGAGGGATGCATTTCATACTTCGTACCTCGCCTGACGATTTTTTTTTTGGGGGGGGGAGGGGGGGCGTAAATGTATCCTTTTTTATCCTAATTTCCGACGACTCTGGTGAAAATTGTCTAAATCATACAAATATGCCTTTGTCTTATTGAAATATCTTCATTGAAGGGTATTTTTTTTGATTTTGAATGCCTTACCTATTTTTCCACAAAAATCGAATATGAAAATAGAACTCGTCAGCTTGAAAATAATCGATTAATCGATTTCTCCGGTTATTTTATACCGATGAATCGCCCAACACTACTGATATCGCTCTATAACGATATCATACCATTTTTTCGTACGTTTCAATTCCCATTTCGACTAACAAGATGATAAAAACTTGTCAACAGAGAAGATATCTACCTATGTAATCAAAATAAGAATTTTGACTAGATATTTAATCACTATCTATTTTTTTCTGGACGACTTTATAAAATTTTTTAAGGGTACATTCTTCATCAACGTCAATACGACTTTTTTTAAAAAATACTTATCCTTTCAGTTAAGCGTTTTTCTGGTATCTTTTTCACAATATCTCAGCAAAAAATTAGACCTCAGCAGATTCATAAACACGAAGTGATTTCTTTCATTCGTCGTCATAATTTTCGCACACCAGATAAATTTCATCTCATTCCAGCGAGCTGCAATATTACAAACGACTGCACAGTAATCAAGTTTCATATACCTTTCGAGGCCTACCGCGTTATCAAGCGAACAATTCGTCGATCCGTGAACCAAACAGCAGAATCAACAATCTTTAATCTGACATTAAACTTTTACGAGGTACTATTTGCGAATACCTACGTATAACCTAAGCTTAGCAGGGCATCACAGACGTAAACTCGGCTTCATAGCTCGGTCTCCTTAGACCACCATGTTGATTTAGGTTTTGTTAACAAATCTTTTAATAAACATAGGCACTTTTGCTCACCTTGGGAAATTCATCATAAAAGGTATCAATTCGTACAACTCTCTTAGGCATTTCCCAATAAAACATTTTTTCTTTACCATCGATTCTTTCATTTATTCAATTTCATAGCCAGCTACGAAATTGATAACAACAATATAATACAAATACGAACGTCACAAAGTTCCCAGACTAAAATAGCTATCGCTTTCGCGCGTTCAAAATTACATACTCATATTCCCCTTATACGATATTTATTGCTACAAACTCGACGAAAATGACGACCTACAATGAAATATTAAAATTCATATTCGGCATAGATTTCTTCGCATTTCAAATTCCGCCATACGAGCCAAAAATTTTCAATAAACTCGCCCCATTAAAGAAAAAATACGGAAATAAACTGGAAAATAATACCCCAGACAATATGAAATTTTCAATTTAATTTCAACCCGAAAGAAATCCACCAAGATATAAAAATTTTCCGCCGAAATTGGCTCGAGACGATAATAAAAAAAATATAACTGTCACAAAACGACAAAATCCGACTCCAATTTGTTCCACTATATTTCAAAGTACACAGTAATTTTAAATGCTCGAGTGAAAAGCGCCATAAAATTGTTATTTTTTCATCGGTTAATTTGACAATTGACAGACAATGTTTACACATTAATTCGGATACAAATTCGGGACGTTGCATTCCACATGGGAAAAAAAAGTCAAAAATCAAAAATACCGGAGCTTATTCGAAAGTGATGTTTTTCCGAATCGTTGAGCTGTGCGTACGTAAAATAACCCAGAAAAAGAGATTTTTTTTCCACTTTCACTATAATTGGATACCGTTGACCGGAAAAATTCACGCTTCGATGAGCACTCTGCGTTTTCTTATTAATTTCGTTATATTTTACGACTGAATAATAAGGTTTTCAAATTATCCTAATGTTTCGAAACACTGCTCGCGGCGTTATACGCTGTTTTCCTTTTTATTTTTTATTTTTTTATTTTTTTTTTTGTCAACAATAATATAGTTAACCTGTTCGAATAATAAAAGAATTTATTCGAAGCGAATTTCGGAACAGTTGGCGTTTTTAGTACAAAAGAATCGATACGATGTCTTTTTTTTCGAGTATTTTATACCGAGAAGGATGAGGAGAAAAAGGTTGTTTAAATTGAAATAAATTAATACCGCCATTATTTAACGCGTTGACAGCTTTCCAAGTTAAACTTTCAAGGTGGTAAAATGAAATCGACAATTTCAAGTGGACATCGCAGTCGCAGCCTACCCATTATGTTGAGTATTACTCGAAACCTCCGTTAAAATTTTTTTTTCCAACAACAGGTATGTTAAATATAAAAACATATTTAATGGGACTACTATATAAGTATCTTAACGTCATTCACAGACCGTATTGATTACTTGTGAAAAAAAAAAAAGGAATAAATGACAGCAGAGTGAAGAAAATATACCGCAATAGGCCTTTCATCGCTTTTACTTTCTTTGGGCGACAAAACATGTAGAGGTTTTTGGAAAACACGCATATGCAAAATCGTAAACCAACTTAATTCTCTTTTGACTTCGAGGGTGAGGGGGGAATGGAAAGGGGGTGAATTCGAATCGACGTTATAAATTTCACCATTTTTACACGCACGAAAATTCATATTGTAACAATATCGCAGCTCGGAGGCCGAAAAGTGAAAAGTGTCATCGAAAATACCTTCGTCGTTTACTCACTCGTCTCTGAAATTTACGATGTAATAAATTCGACGAGCTGGGTTTGGAGAAAAATAGTGACCTATTGGACTAGGTAGGGCTGGTGGTGGTAGGTTCTCTAGGTATTGCGTAGAGAGTTGACCGTTTATTATGTAGTAGGTATATAATATACCGTGTGATGTGTGTGTCCCATTTCCCATTTCTGAATGTAAAATGGCTTAGGTTATTTTTGAACCACCCAGTCACGCGAATTTAATATTCATTACGTTTTCAAAGCGATAATAATCATTTTGTATGTTGTTTTAAATATAGGGCAAGCAAATGCGCCCAAATATTATCCGCGTCGTCGATGCTGGCCGAGATGAATTCGTCGTCGTGTCGCACGATTTTCCAAAGGGTCTGTTCCCCGCTTTTCGTGTAGCCCTTTTCGCGGCGAGCTTGAAATGGTATTTTGGTTCAATTTTTGATGTATTTGATAAACCAAATCGGTAGAGTGGTGTTTTGTGGAACACGTATCGACTTTCTTTTCAGGTTCTTCAAATTGTAGAAGGGTTTGTTTTTGGCTAGTCACTCGTTTTTGTTTTTTTGAAGGGGAGGGGGGTGTGAAAATGATCCAGTCTCTTAGTCTTACCTAAAATTGATTTGTGTGTTTTTGTTTAGATTTTCAACTATTTTTTTTTTTAGTTTATCTCGAAGATTACTCAATTGTTTGTGCTTTTTTCCTTGCAATAGCTTTGTTTTTTTTGTTCTTCTCAGAATCAGCTTTTCTCAGAAAATGAACTATAGGTCCTTTCGGGTTTTCTGAAAATGGATTGTTTTTTTCTGCTTCATTCCAAAAATAATTTGGGATTTTGGTGTATTTTTTTCAAAATTTGATTTTTCTCCAGAAATGGGCATTTTTTGCAAAATGTTTTGGGTTTTTCATTTTTTTTGAAAAGAGAATAGATTTTTTCATATAGATTTGTTTTTTTTTCTTTTAAAAAGATTTTTTAGCCTGATTCTAAAAATGATTCGTTTTTTGTTTTATTCTAAAATTGATTTTCTTTTTAGTTAATTTTTTTAAAATTATTTTTCTTTTTGTTTTTTTTCTGAAATCAATTTTGTTTTTTATTCCAAAAATTGATGGGGTTTTGAAAAAAAGTAGGTGTTTTATCGTGATTTTTCTGTATTTTATTTTTCGGAAATATGTACCTACCCACTTTTAGTTTGTTTTTATAAAATCGATATTAGGATATGGCCATTTTTTTGCAAAATGTTTTGGGTTTTTGTTTTTTTAAAAAAAAAGAATAGAGTTTTTAATATCGATTTGTTTTATTCATTTTAAAAAGATTTTTTAGCCTGGTTCTAAAAATGATTCGTTTTTTGTTTTATTCTAAAATTGATTTTCTTTTTAGTTAATTTTTTTAAACATAATTTTTCTTTTTGTTTTTTTTCTGAAATTAATTTTGTTTTTTATTCCAAAATTGATGGGGTTTTGAAAAAAAGTAGGTGTTTTATTGTGATTTTCCTGTATTTTATTTTTCGGAAATATGTACCTACCCACTTTTAGTTTGTTTTTATAAAATCGATATTAGGATATGGCTATTTTTTTGCAAAATGTTTTGGGTTTTTGTTTTTTTTTAAAAAAAGAATAGAGTTTTTAATATCGATTTGTTTTATTCATTTTAAAAAGATTTTTTAGCCTGGTTCTAAAAATGATTCGCTTTTTGTTTTATTCTAAAAATGATTTTCTTTTTTGTTAATTTTAAAAAATATATTTTTCTTAGTTTTTTTTCCTAAAATTAATTATGTTTTCTTAAAATAATTTTTTATTCCAAAAATTGATGGGCTTTTGGAAAAAAAAGTACCTAGGTAGTAGGTACCTAGGTGTTTTATTGTGTTTTTTCTGGATTTTTTTCGAAAATATGTACCTACCCAGTGCAGTTTGTTTTTCTAAAGTCGGTAGTAGGTATGTTTTCGTGATTTTTGTTTCAGTAAATTAGTTTTTTGAATGGTTGCGGTTGGTTTTTGATTATTATTTTTATTTAAACGCGGGTGTTTGGAAAAGAGGATTACGCTGGAAACGAATATTAGAATTTTTTGAATTTTTTGGTAACTGCGCTCTAAGCCGGTTTTTCATTTTTATTTTTCGAAAAACTTGGCTTTTTTTACTATTTTTTTAAAACCTTTTATTTTTAAAAAAAAATTTTCAAGAAGCTTGTTTTTTTGTGATAAAAGCTGGTATTTTCTGAAATCAATTACTTGATTTTTTTGTTTTTTCCCTCCATTTTTTTTTTTGAAAATAGACTGAAATTTTTGATTTTTTTTGGAAATGATTTCGTTTTTGTTTGAAAATAGTTGGGTTATTTCGGTTTTCTCTCCTAAAAATGGGTTTGTTTTTTCTGGAAATGTTTTTTTTTTGGCGTTTTGTTGAAAATTGTTAGTTTTTAGAAGTAGGTAAGTAAGTACTTAGTTTGGGGTTATCTGAAATCAATTTGGTTATCATGTTTTTTCTAAAAATTACTTACTTACTTTTTTTCTCTAAAATCGGTTGGTTTTTTTGTTTTATTTTTACAAAAGCGTTTTTTTGAAATTCATTTGATTTCTATTCGAAAATAATTTGTAGGTATTTTTCATTCATGACAGTTTTTAAAAATGGTTACGTTCTTTATTCGATTTTTATCCTGGAAGGGTTTAATTTTTCTTTAAGATGACTTGGGTTTCTCATTCTTTCAGAAAACTTTTCCAATTTTTTTTGAAAATTGTTTGTTATGCACGTAGATTGATTTTTTTCTAAAATAGATTTATAGTTTATTTGTTTTTTCTTTTCTGACAAGAGCTAGGTTTCTTTCTGAAAATGCATTTTTTTCTTCTAACTTTTTTTTTCAGATAAGTATCTGAAAAAAAGTTTTTTGTCTGAAATTGATTTTTTTCCTTTCCTTTTCCTAAAACAGGATTGGTTTTATTCGAAAATCACCTGTTTTTCGAAAATGTGGTTTGAAATAATTTGAATATATTTTTTGTTTATTTTTATGAATATTATTTGGTATTTACTTGATAATACATAGATTGGGTTTTCATTATTTTCGCTTTAAAAATAGTTTGTAGGTATCCAGGGAAAAATCGTCAGGCCTGCTCATGCCTAACAATTTTTCCCTGGGTAGTTTTTATATATTTTTTTTTTCTAAAATTGAATGGATTTTTTTGAAAAAATATATAAAGTTTTTTGGTTTTTAAGAAATTTTTTTAGTTTTTTTCAGCAAACGACTTTTTTTTCAATTTTAGTTCTACAAATTTTTCTGAAATCAATTTTTTCCCTTCAGTTTTTTTTTTTTTTTTGGTTTATGAAATAGTTTTTCAGTTTTATTGTAAAAATAGTGTGGTTTTTACTGAAAATAGCTTAGATAATTGGTCGGATTTTCCCTAAAAATTGTATATTTTTTTGATTTTTCCAAAATAACTTTATTTTTTCCAAAAACAGCTTGAATGTTTTTTTTGAAAGTAGCTCAAACCTTTGATCATTTTTCCGAAAGTGTTTATTTTTTTCAAAAAATGAGTTTTATTTTCTTATGAAAATAGCTTGAATTATTTCATAACCCTCAACGCCTCTCAGAAAAAATGTGATTCTAGCAAAAATTGTTCTGCTTGCTCCACGCCCTGTTCAAAGTTTAAATATCCCATAATTCCAATAAGAATTAGGCAAATTCTGGGCACATGATTGAAATTAGTCACAAACACTATTGTATTACAATTCATCTTACTCATTCGACAATACGTAATGTGAAATTTTGAACCTCCATTCAATCCCAGGTTCCCAGGATCAGGCTATCATCAATTTAAAAGGGAAAACCCCCTCAGGCATAATTTTGCAAGACAGAACCCTCAATACAGAAAACCTATCCGAACTAAAATAACTCGTAATATTATACGCCGGCGAGAAAAAAAAAGCCACCATTACAAAATAACTCGATTTAACGTGTCTCGAGTCTGATGTGGGCATCCAGCACAGCAAATCGATCGGCACAAAAAAGCTCAACTTTAAGTCGCGTTTCAACGATACATATCCGCGTTAAACCAGTAAACCAGCCGAACAGCTTTCGATTTGAAATTCAATTTTTTATTTATTCTTTATCTAGTCATGCTTCGTGTTACGTCGCCTAGCTTTCTCCTCTTCTCCCCATGGCTACAAACCGACATCTCAATTCTCTGCAACTTTATACCTATGTACATCAAGTAACATACCTGCAAAATAACGCTATTCTACGATGTCTCGTTGTTGCAAAGATGAAACAACGCGTCACTATACGAGTCTATAATATAATAAAATACCATCTCGCGATCATCTTTTCCAACGTATTCCATAACACTTTATTCTTTAACGAATTTTCTTCTGTACGTCTTGAATTTTCCATTAAAACAATACCTCCTACCCCTCGCACTCCCACGTTCGTAAAAAAAATACACAATTTCGTTCGCGAGTCAATTTCCAAAGACTTATTCGCCGAGGCTTTGTAAAGTCAAGAAGGCTGACAAAAAACCACACACCAGTTCATTTTGGTAAATAGCAACTTTTGTTTTCATTTTCACGCCATTCCGATTCCATCTTTTATCCTCCCGTTTCATCAATTTTATTAACGCTTCGCTTCATTCGACTCGCTCGTTTTCACCTTTTTACGTTTTATTCGCTTTCTCGCCGCAATGACGAATTTTCCGAGTAAAAAATGTCAACCGACGGTTCGTTGAAGCAGATGCGGTTTAGTAAATGAGCTCGTGAGTTATGACTAATTACAAGATCATTTTATCTCCTCTATAGATTTAAATTAACGATTAATAATGGTGTGGCTGAGCCTGGAGCTAGCCATATTTACGTAAACGTTCGAACAATCGAGAAAGAGAAAAAGTATATCCACATATAATGATAATAACCGTAATATATATCATTTGTTGGCGCCGTTTTGTTCGTTTTGGCAAAAAATAAACGCCGAACGAGCCCCGGCCAAAGCGAAAAAATCCTACACGAAAATGGCCTTTATTTTTTCGCCATATATTTGTTGTCCAACAACGCGAACCGTTTTTATAGATCCGTCGTTGTCTTTATTTCAATCTTTAAACTTTTAAGAAATATTTTTCAATTTCCAAAACTTTCGTTTTTGGTTCGATCAAACGACGTTGGCCGAAAATTGTAACAAGGCCAGATTTCACTGCAGACGATATTAAAATCTACGTCTTTCGTTTTACATACGATATTCTATTCTTTTATCCGAGTGCCTGGTTCTGTTCCACTTTTTTCCCAGCATCGTCCGAATTCGCTGGTTTCTTATGGCGTTAAACTTTCATCGAAAATACATCGACTTCACAACAGTTGTCCATGTGCTTGAAATTCCGAATGAAAATCTCGTTTGTAATTTTATTACACGACGTGTATCGAAGCGACTTATTCTTTTAACATTATTGTAACCTCGATGAGATTTATGGATGTTTTTTTCCTCCTTTCTCCATATACCAGTATGGCTCACTCCGCCTTGGAAATAAATTCAATAACCGACGCGAACAGCCAGATTCGAAAAAATTTCCAACTTTTAACAGACAACCTATAAACTTCTCGCGGGTCTATATTTTCTCGTAGTCGTATATAATAAAAAATAATAATTCGTTGGGAGCTCACACATACACGCTTATAAAATAATACCGTGGGAGCACACGATGCCATATACGACAACCCCCGAGCAACGAGACCATAGCAAAACCCCTATCAACCGAATAAAATATCGCTTTCATGACGTTAAAAAAGTTTTATACGTAGACGTACATACGTACGAGTATACGAGAAAGGGTATGGGAAAAAAATAAATTATAACTTTAAGGATGCCACAGGATCTTCGAAGGCTTTTTCCATACACACGCATTCGAATATAATACCATCAAACAATAAAGGCTACGACCTCGAACCAAAACCCCCATAAATATCGCACTTGAATTTTTTTACACGATAATTTTCATCACGTAGGTTCTTTCTATTTTATTAACGGGTAAAATGACGAGAAATTTGTACGAATTGAGTACTTATATACAATTATTAAAAAAAATTGACGTCTTGAGATATTTGTAGGTAATGTCGTTCGCCGTCGAGACGATTGTTACCCTTAGATAAATCCTTCGGGCGAATTTTTCGGGAATTGTTTCACTCGGAAAACGATCATTAAAGGAGTACTTCCCTCGCAGCATTATCCTCCGGTCGAATTTCTTATTTGTTATACTTCCATTCTTATAAATTTTTACAACGGCTTTTGACGAGAAATGTAGTAGTTTGGTTTTACGAGGATGGAGTATAACTTGGGTAAGTAACGAATGTCCGCGACAATTTTCCTTATCGATCATAAATTTTGATAATACTCGTGTCGAAATTTTTTATTGTCTAGCGCCAGCGATGCTTTTGGCTGATAAATTCGTTACGTTCGCCTCCGGGGTGTAATGAGTTACGTTGCTTATTTTGTATTGATTTTTTCCCTCCCGTGGGGCGAAATTAACCCTTTTGTAAAATATCGCGAAGTGCTCGTAAAAATATCGTCGAATGTTTTGCGAATATTCGACGACAAGATTGTATCATTTTTTATGACATCGTGTGTCATATGACACAAGTAATTAATTATGTGATATGAATGACTCGCTTCATATAACAAAACTTATTAGTCATATAACAGGAATGAATTGTCATGTAACACAAGTGACTTCTCATATGACACAGAACACTTCTCATGTAACACAAATTATTTGTCACATGACACAAAATAATCATTACGTAACACAAATGACTTTTCATATGACACAACTTACACAAGTAACATGTCACATGACACAAATTACACAGTAACTTGTTGTGTAATACAAGTTTCTTGTTACATAACACAAATAACTTGGAACGTAACACGAGTGACTCATCACATTACACAAATTACTTGTCACATATCATTTTTTATATGGCACAAGTCACTTTTCATATGAGACAAGTCACATTTCATATGAGACAAGTCACTTTTCGTATGAGACAAGTCACTTTTCATATGAGACAAGTCACTTTTCATATGAAACAAGTCACTTGTCACGTGACACAAGTCGCAGGTCACTTTTCATATGAAACGTCACTTCTCATATGAAACAAGTCACTTGTCGCGTGACACAAGTCAATTGTCGCGTGACTCAAGTCAATTGTCGCGTGACACAAGTCAATTGTTGCGTGACACAAGTCATTTGTCACTTGACACAAATCACTTGTCATGTAACATAAACAATGAAACGAAACACAAATGACTTGTCACCTGACACAAGTGACTTGTCACCTGACACAAGTGACTTGTCACCTGACACAAGTGACTTGTCACCTGACACAAGTTACTTGGCATGTGACACGAGCCACTAGTCACGTGACACGAGTCACTTGTCACGTGACACGAGTCACTTGTCACGTGACACGAGTCACTTGTCACGTGACACGGGTCACTTTTTATATGAAACAAGTCACTTGTGTAACACGGGTCACTTTTTATATGAAACAAGTCACTTGTCACGTAACACGAGTCACTTTTTATATGAAACAAGTCACTTGTCATGTTACACAAGTCACAGGTCACTTTTCATATGAACAAGTCAATTTTCATATGAAACAAGTCACTTTAATATGAAACGATTCACTTGTCGCGTGACACAAGTTGATTGTCGCGTGACATAAGTCACTTGTCACTTGATACAAATCACTTGCTGTGTAACATAAGCGATGAAACGAAACACAAATGACTTGTAACCTGACACAAGTGACTTCTTACGTGACACAAATGACTTGTAATATCGCACAAACTATTTGTTAAGAATTCAAAAAATTGTTGAATTTAATAATACCTACTTGCCGAAGATTTTTTCAAAACAACACAGTATTAGGTATAGGTACCTCCTTACATTTTATCAAATGATCTGTTACAAAAATTTTGTAAAGATAGAAAAATACCTACTTATCTATTATCCAATCTTTGATTCAATTTTTTTTCAAACCGAAAAAATTTATAGTTTCCGAAGAATTTATAACTTTTAGGAGGAAATTCACAACTTTGAAAAAGTGTACGCATTTGGCAAAGAAAAAAGTTCGTTGGGCTGGAGAGCTTGGCAAAGGATGAGTAGATCAACGTCCTCTCTACAGTAGATGGAAATGTATCCTAGTAGAAAAATCGAGGAAAGAGTTTTATAAAATAAGAAGTGATTGATGACAACGTTGGAATTTGAGGATACAACAAACAATTAAGTACATATTATTTTTAAAAATTGAATCTTCAAGTTCAATCGATGAAAATTTGCAAGAAATAGTTCCAAAACTTTCAAGTGTTTCAAAAAAATTTTCAAAGAACTATTTATTTCGAATAAAAAGTTCCAAAATAATTTTCAAAATTGAGTAAGTATTCATTTCTGAATAAAAAAATTAAAAAGTAAATTTACCCCAAACAGTGCAGGAGGAGAGGAAAATGAATACCCAAAATATGAAATTACCGTTTAATTGTAAGTAGTGCCTATTTTCATTTTTTCAAACCCCTCCTGGCGCAGAACCCCCCTTATTGGACAAAATATGAATTTCGATTAATGGATGAAGAAATGACAATAAAATTTTATTTTACTATTTTTTTTTGTTTTTCCATACTCCCCCTGGCGCAGAACCCTCTTCGTTTGACAATCTTTGAATATTTTGATCGATAGCTTACAAAATGATAGGTAAGTACTAAGTACCTATAAGTAGAGGACCGTAACTATATGATTTTTTTCTTCGATTTATGATGAATATTTTTTCTTTTTTGATTAAGTTGGATCTTCTTTATTTTTTTTTTTTTAGTAAATTCAATTATTTGAAAAAATACAACTTTTTAGAAATAATATATTGCCAAAGTTGATACAGTTTCACCAAATTTTGGGCCATTTTAACAATTAAGCATCAAATTTCGATTACTTCACAAAACATTTTCATACTTAATCATCTTTGACGATTTTTATTACATTATGTCAAGGCATTGAATAGTTTAACTGGTACCAAATTTTAAACTTTTAAATTTCAGCAAGTTTCGATAATTTTTTTATCTACATGATAATTTTTTAATCAATTTTTGGCTCCTTTACCAAAATCATTTTTAACAATTTTTCCCAATTTTAACAATTTTATCGACATTTCAACTATTTTTTTCAATTGCCCACCAAATTTTGACAATTTTGTTTTCTTTTATGATTAGCTGAATCAAATTTTACCATAATTCAACAAAATTTCACCAAATTTTAACAATATTATCAAATTTTGACAATTTTGCCAAGTTCTGAAAATTGTACCAAAATGAATTTGAGATAAGTATGTCAAATTTTGTCAATTACCAGACTTTGTCACATTCTACGTAGGTACCTATATATCAATTATTTAAAGAATTCTGAAATTTTACCATATTTTGACCACCTCGCCAAATTTTGACAATATTATCAGGTATAGGTATTGTACGTTTTACTATATCTATACAATACCAAATTTTGACGATTTTACCACAATTCAACAACTAAATTTCGCCAAATTTTGGCAACTTTGACTTTTGAAAATTACCAGATTTTGACATAGGTACATATATGTCCACAATTTATTCTCAGACTGTTAAATTTTTACCAAATTTTTACAATTACCACATTTCGTAGATTTTATCAGATTTTGGGGACTTGGCAAATTCAAAAATTATCAGATTTTCAAAATCTTACCAAATTTTTTCAATTTTCCATGTTTCAACAATTTTACCATTTTTTTCAACTTTTCCAAATTTTGACAGTCATTAGTTCTGACACACTTTGATAATTAAATGCCAAACTAGCAACTTTGACATTTTTTTTACAATTTTACCAAATTTAAAGTAAATGTTTTAACAATTTTTGAAATATTTTCCTGGTAACTATCAACGTTTGAACATCAAGTTTATGATTGATAATTTTGAAAGATTTTTGTAAGAGGTAACTATCATTTTTGGTCATTTAAAAAAAAATCTAAAAAAATATCTGCCTGCTGAAAAAAATTGAGGGAATTGCATCTTGTTATTCCACTAACTTTTTCTAGACTCATTTTATTGACGATTTATATGCACTTATACCTATCATACGTTTCGTTTCTTTTCTTTTCAAAGTGCAAAATTCAAATGATTATGCGATTTATTTTCCAAACAAGATATTTTCCTTCACTCACTCGGACAATTTTTTTTATCCCGGTTCAAAATCATAGAAAACATATTGAACCGAATATAGGCAGGTTTAAAAATAACTACACACGTAGGTAGGTTATCTATGATACTATATAAGAGGTGCTATTTTTCGTATCGATGGTTTTATACTCAGGTATATAAAAAATTTCTCGACTAGCTGAACCAATGTTACACGTTGAAAAACGAAATCTAATTTTTTCCCCTGTCAAATTCGAATCCGCTCAATCGAAAACGTTATACCATAAGCGGATAGCGAAATCGAGTTCTTAGGCGAGTAAAGAAATCAATCTATATTTAATATAGGTAGTACTTTTTTGTTTCCTTTTTTTATTTCTTTGGCAGAAAAAAAAACAAGCTCCTTTGCCTTTGAAGTACTGGCGTCCAACTTTGTCGATCCTTTAGACGCGCGTAAACTTAACATCGAGAATTTCCCCCCCCCCCAGACCGAATAGAAAAACACGGCAACAGAGCCTCTCTCAGCAGCAAACTTTTCGGAACTAGATTATTGCTAATTCAGCTATTTCGGTCTGAGTTTTTTCACGATGTACATACGGGTAATAAAAACTGCCAGCAGAGGAAAACGCTTTCAAATTGTATTCGTTAGCGCATCGCTCGTCGTCGATTAGGCTACATCGTTTGGCCGGGTACCTACTCGATCAAAAAACCGCCTTTAATAAAGTGACACAGCCGGAGAGATTTATACGTTCGAATACTCGTAACTAGGTGTAATTTGTACGTACCTACGATGAAACGAACCGAGCGGAGATTTTTTTAAATAATACCAGTACGATAATCAACCTGACCTAATGCCCGGTTAGCGTGAGTGTTTTATCGAATAATCTCGGGCCTATGCCTTGCCCTTACCAGCTCCTCGTTTGAATCAAAGGTCTGATCATTTTGACCTATTAAAAATACATTTTACGTACTATTCGAAGCAATTGGGCGCTGGCGGTGGAAACAATTTAACCGAATGTGTAATGCTTTAACGAGAACGTGTGCCGGAGACAGACGTGATCTCGCGTAATAACCTGCTTTATGGCGACATTTATGGAACCTCGGTTAAGTAATAAGAAAAACACATTTGGCTAACTTGTTACGAGCTGGGGTAACATTTGTTGTACGAATTCTCGCGCTGCTCGAAACACTTTTTTGCTAGACTTTTTCGTGCGAAAAGTTGCTAAAAGAGTATTCCAACCGCGGAGATTCGAATTTATCTACTTGGTATGTTAATTTGCCAAGGACAGAGAAAAAAGCATGGAATCTAATTAACATTTATCTGCCATAATTTTTCTAATCACTTTGAAAATACCTTTGGCTGATTACTTTCGTCCAAGACTAATGAAAATCAATTTTCGATAAACCTACCTCATTTTGATTGATTTGCTTCGAAAAAAAACAATGATTACACTGAGTCTGATGTTATTACATGAACCACACCAAACATACCTTTGTAGGACTGTAAACGTCTTCGTGGCACGCATTATTGTATACCAGCTAAGTAAATAAAGGCACCGAGTAAATTTTTCACCATCGGATATCAGCGTTTTTTTTATTTGATTTATTGGAAAATACGTAGGTACGTTGTGGAAGCAGCAAATCGGATGATTTTTTCGCGTGTTTTTCTTTAATACGATGCATAGGCATGAGCGTAGATACTCGTATTTGTTTATTTACCGCCGCCGCGCCGTATATGGTTATCGTTTAAAAGCTATTTGCCAGTTGTATTGATTCAATTAATTTATTCGATATTTTTTCTCTCGTATTTTTGGTGTGTTTGGAAAAATTATCGATTTGTGGGGCGAAACGAGTGTCGAATTTGGCCTATGTAGGTGAATATTTTAATGAAAATTCAATCGCGAACAGCGATCTGAAACGTGTGATTGATTTCGTGCTGCGTCGGTTTCAGGGAGTTTCTGCAGGGTTTTGATATGCTGAATTGAAAAATGAAATGGGTACCTATAAGAGTGGTTTTTTGGTGGGCGTGTGGATGACTGGGTATGTTCGGATGGGGATCGAAATATGGTGGATTTTGTGGGCGAATTGTAAATGAAATTTCTGGCTGGAGTTTGAATTATTTTTTAATCATAGTTGAGAGTTGAGATTATTTTGGATTTTTTTTCAGATTCAGAACTGAGAAATTTCAGGCTTTTTGATCCATTTTTCGAGAATTTGATAATAAGAGAGAAGCGAAGTGGAAAGAGGAGAGCTTAGGGCTGCCAAGAGTGATTTGAAAATCTCCAGCGGAGTTTTCATTGATTATTCAGTCAAACGTGTGAAACAATTTCATGTTTTTCATTCCTTTTGTTGGTTATTTGCGAAAAAAAAAACCATGAAAAATAAATGGATTTTAATTTTCTCAAATTAGTCGAAAGTGCATTTTTGTTCCCTCACAATTGAAAAAAAAATGGAGGGAGGGTATAATTTTCGAAGTGGAGCAAAGACAATTTTTTGAAAAAATTTCTAGATTTATAGTAAGAAAAACATAAAATTTTTAGGTGTGTATTTTTACCATATTTTTTATGATTTATTTTTGAAAAATTCGTCAAAATCTCTAAAAAAAAAATAGAAAATTGTTTAAAAAATCGTTGGAGAGGTTTTTAACAAACGTGAAAAAATCAAATTTAACCTTCAATGACATGACGACTGTCAGCCGTCACGATCTCAACCCCGAAATTTCGAAAATAGGATCCACCAAAAATCAAAGGATTCGATGCGATTGACAGCTACCATGTCACCACC
This sequence comes from Pseudococcus viburni, assembly GCA_033439095.1. NCBI lineage: Eukaryota > Metazoa > Arthropoda > Insecta > Hemiptera > Pseudococcidae > Pseudococcus > Pseudococcus viburni. The sequence goes on along the minus strand of JAVBJF010000718.1, from coordinate 21,119 downwards.
TGTCAAGGATTGAGAAATATTCGAGGTTGGCAGCACCAGTGAAACATTGAAATAAAAATGAAAATTGGTCTGAAGGAAAATTTTCATAATTTTGAAAACAATTGGGGGTTCAGGGGAGCGAAGGGTTAAATCCAAAAAGTAAGCAAATATTCGAATTCAACACCCTCAAAAACCTAACAAATGACACGTCACACCTTATTTTTTTATTTTTTGAATTTTTACGTTACCAAGGGAGCTAATGGGGGGAGGGGCAGAGGGGTCGAATGAAAAAATTGAGTTCCAATTTAAACGAAGCATCTTTGAATTACTGGAAATCGATGTGTTACTTTACTTTTTAGATTTTTTTGAATTTTGATCAAAATTGGGATTCCTGTTCTTCCTTGGTGTGTTAAAATTTCATTTTGAAGATTTGTTGGTTGGAAACTGAGTGAGAACGACGCTTCAGTGTGATTTTTTCAGATTTTTGAACTGAAGCCTTCGTTATTTGAACTTATCATGGAAGTTAAGTTTTCACCATAAAAGTTCAATTTTGTCCTTTTCAAAATGAGATTATCGTTTTCGAATTTTCTGTCAATTCTATTTCAAACTCTGCAAACAGTTTTGCTCCCGGTACGATCGATCTTGGGATATAAGCCTTCAAAGTTGGGTAGTTTGGCAAAAAATCGAAATTCCTAAAAAATTACGAGCCCTCTCCCCCCTCCGATAGAAATAATGGCGATTATTTTTTCATACCATCAAGGAGAACTTGTAAAAAAAAACATAAGTTAAACGAAATCGAAAGACTCGACTTCATTTTTGGTTCGTTGACCCGATGATTTTTTCAGAAATAAGCCTAAACGTTAAACCTAAGCTTTATTTTTAAAAGTTTAAGTTTTAGGTAAAGTTAAAGTTTTATTTTTTTTTAGCTTAAAACTTGAAATTTTTTGCTCCATCTTTCCATTTTCATTCAATTTTTTCAATTTTTTCAATTTTTTCAATTTTTTTGAACTATCAACTTTTTTTATTTCTTCCTAAGCTTGAAATTTTTTCAAGTTGAAATATTATTCGTCAATTGTTCTTAAAATTTTTTTCTCGATTTCTTTCCAACGTGAAATTATTTCAAATTTTAGAATTTTCCCCATTTTTTTCTGACCTTGAAATAAAATTTTTTTCCAACTCAAATCTTTTTCAGCCCTGAAATTTTCTTGAAACATTTTTCTACATTCTTGAAATTTTTTCAATCTGAAATTTCCTTAGATATTTTATCAACTTGTTTTCCAATCGCTTTTCAACTCAAAATTTTTTCCAGTTTACAATTTGTTGACATTTTTTATAAATCTTGATTTTTTCACATAGGTACTTACCTACTTATCATTTTTTCATTTTCCAAAAAAATTTCAATAAATGAGAAACAATTTCATGGAGGCATTATTTTACATAATACTTTTGAATTCCAGAATTCAGAGTATGAAGAAATATTAGGATTGGATACAAAAATTGAGTTGTAAAAATGTTGAAAAGAAGTTTCAAACATTGAAGTTTTGGTTTGAAAAAAGTCGGAGTTGAAAAAATTTTGAGATAAGAAATCGAGTTTGAAAAAGTTTCAGAATTCAGAAGCAATTTTGGACGTAAAATTATTTTAGGGGAAAAATTTGGTTTGAAAACATTTCGAGAAGAAAATTTGGCAGCTTGAAAAAATTTAGAGAAAAAAACTTGGAATTTCTTTTTTTCTTCGTTTTTAATTCAAATACAATCAATTTTCTGATCACAAAAAAAAGGTGAAAAATTGATTTCGTTTCGAACTCCCCCCCTCCCCTCAAGAAACAAAAGTCACTCAATTGGCGTTATTAGGCAACCGGGTGCCTAATAACGCCAATGGTTTTTTTTTTCAATTTTTTCCTCCCCCCGTGACGATTTCAGAGCAGAAAACCCCACACACAACTAAAAAAAGGTTGTACATACCATAAAATTTATTTCAGAAGTTCAATAAACAATATATTAAGGTTTTGAAAACAAAGGAATGGAGAATGAATAATTGAAAAAGTGAGAACGGAAAGATGTGTCTAGTTGTTTGTACAATAAATAAGTAACAGGATATGGTCTTAACAAAATTTCAGGAATAGTAATCATAATTTTCTTGTAGATTACTTATTTGGTAAAAAGTCTGAAAATTTTTTTCTGACTTTTTGTCACACTTAACAAGTGACATTGTTTATGACTCTTAAAAAGTAAAGCAGTGCTACCAACATTTTTTATGACTTTTTATAATTTTTTTTAAAATTACTTATTTGATAAAAAGTATAATGACATTTTTTTATGACTTTAATTGATAAAAATTCTAATGACATTTTTTTTTACTTTTTATACTTTTCTTTTAAATTACTTAATTGAATCTAATGACATTTTTTTATGACTTTTAAAAAGTAAAGCAGTGCTGCCAACATTTTTCTTTTAGACTTTTTATAAACATTTTTTAATGACTTAATTTTTTTTTATTTTTTACTTTTCATAATTTTCTTTTAGATTACTTATTTGATAAAAAGTCTGATAATTTTTTTGACGTTTTGTCACACTTGACGAGTGACATTTTTTCATGACTCTTAAAAGGTAAAGCAGCGCTGTCAACAAATTTCTTTTTGACTTTTAATAATTTTCTTTTAGATTACATTTTGACTTTTTGTCACACTTAACGAGTGACATTTTTTAAATGACTTTTAAAAGGTAAAGCAGTGCTGTCATCAATTTTCTTTTCTACTTTTAATAATTTTCTTTTAGATTACATTTTGACTTTTTGTCACACTTAACGAGTGACATTTTTTTAATGACTTTTAAAAGGTAAAGCAGTGCTGTGACTTTTTGTCACACTTAACAAGTGACATTTTTTTAATGACTTTTAAAAGGTAAAGCAGTGCTGTCAACAATTTTCTTTTTGACTTTTAATAATTTTCTTTTAGATTACATTTTGACTTTTTGTCACACTTAACGAGTGACATTTTTTAAATGACTTTTAAAAGGTAAAGCAGTGCTGTCATCAATTTTCTTTTCTACTTTTAATAATTTTCTTTTAGATTACATTTTGACTTTTTGTCACACTTAACGAGTGACATTTTTTTAATGACTTTTAAAAGGTAAAGCAGTGCTGTGACTTTTTGTCGAGTGACATTTTTTTAATGACTTTTAAAAGGTAAAGCAGTGCTGCCAACATTTTCCTTTTTCACTTCTGGATAAATGATATTTTTGTAATATAATGTGAGAAATTTCCCTGGATAAATGATATTTTTGTAATATAATGTGGGAAATTTCCCTAGATAAATGATATTCCTGAATAATTGGTGGTTGGCAACCGTGTATAAGCGTAACGCGTCGAAAAAAATAGACCCCCACCATAGAAATTTTCACTTCAAAAATATAAAAAATAAGTTTAAGCTTTAAAAATATTGGCTTTAAGCTTTAAGCGTAAGTTTAAGTTTTATTTTTTAAAATTCATTTTAAGTCTTAAGCTTAAGTTTAAGCTTTATTGATTGGCTCACCAGGCCTGGTAATTGCATCTTTAAACACCCGACGCTTTAAAATTATGATTTGAATTGAAAAAATAATCTTCGATTTGGTCAATTTTCCCATGATTTGCTTCTTCAAAAATTTAACAAAATGGCATTCGAATTAAGAAAATTGAAATAAAATTGATTTCAAGTTGAGAATTTTCTCTCAACTTTCAGTCCCTTTGAAAATCTTCTTTCAAATGAACCTGCTTCCAACGAAAAAAGAAAATTTGCTTTTCAAATAAGAATTTATGGAGGGTCGCTGTAAAAAGTGAGGGTTTATGAGGGGAGCCATAATTACTCATTTTATGTACCTATCAATCAATTCACTATTTTGAAAAATTCTTACCTCTTCGTAGATGAAATTATCAATCTCCTCCAACGGTCTTCCATACAAATTCGACGGAAACGGTTCGTACTTATCGGGCAGCACTGACTCATCTTCAATGCTGGATTTTCGCTTCCTGGCGAATCCGCATTCGCGGGCAATCTTCACCGTCTTGTTATCAAACTTATCAGCAGATTCCTTGGTAAACGGCTTGAAATCCGGTTTCGGCTCGTTTTTCCGACTAATAATCGAGCTTCCGGCCGACGACGGTTTTTGCGCTTCATTTTTCGATTTGGCCGACGATTTTTTCAACGTAGTCGGCAACCGAATACGAAACATATTTAACTACCCGTGCAGTACCGTTTCATCATGAAAAACGTTGTTCGGTACGGGCCCGGACGGCGAAAAAAATTACCATATTTACGCGTAATTTATTTGACATTTTCCCCCGCGTTTCGTCTCGCCCAGCAGAATTTCTTTATTGACGCCGATCCGGGCGTTAGGTAACGTAACCCTCGTCGATGAAAAAAACAAACGCCAGCGAATACACCTGTAAAATAATAAAATCACATCGACGCATTAATTTCCTATAGACACGGTTTTCTATTAGAATTAGAGAGGCCATTAATTTTGAATTATTTTAATCGAGTTACAAAATACCATCGGAATATCGGCGGCTCGACGCTGCGGCCGTCGAATCAATTAAACCATTACGACAATCTTCTTAACGCGGATTACGAACCCTAATTTCAATTTCTGAATAGCAAATGTGCTCGTATTAATTTACCGGTCAACCAGGAGCTGGTAAGTGCACAAACGTGTATAAACCTTGATTCCCAGAGTGAATCTTTCGACTGAACTAAACCTTTATTGTTCTTTCGTGCAATTAAACTTACATTACCGGTAAAAATATACGAGTTTGAAAATTTTAAGAGCTGCGAGTTGAACGGCCGAATTTTTAGCCCATAACCTTTTACAAGGTCTTTGTTTCGAGTTCAGACAATAATTTAGACTTTCGTATTTGATAAAATCTCTTGTTTTACGAAAAACCGTGAAGTAGCTTGAATTGTGACCATAAATAAAACGAAATGAAATCAAGATATATTGCCAGCTTGATAAAAGCGTATGTGTAGTACTTTATCAACAGGTGAACGCGTAACTCTTCGTTTAAAACGATGAGTAAAGCATGACTTTCGTGCATTTTTTGTGTGCGGGTATTTTCGAGATCATATTCTTCTTCTCGTGGGTTTTTAAATTATGCCAAGGGTTTGGTGAGTGGATGCGTTATTTGAGACAAGAGAGATTTAGATGGTTAGTTAGGAATGAGAAAAATATGTACAAATTTTTAGCCCTCCCAGGTTTCTCGCAGGGAATCGAAAATATTCACAGTGGAGACAGTTTGGAAGAGATTTTTCAAATTTTTTTGAGCGTTGAGCCCCAACTTCACTCAGCTGCCTAAAAATTTCTGATAATGTTTAGAAGTTGCAATGTAAGGTTCTCGGTCGATCTGATTGATATTTCGATCAGAGATCTAAGGTCTCACTGAAAGTGTTGAAAGTTCGAAGATTCATCATAAAAATGTGACTTCTGCAGAGTGACGAAGCCTGGCCACTCAAAACGAATACGAAATTTGTAATCTAAAACTCCGAATTTGTTTGAAAAATATCTCTATTTTGATTTTTAAAAATTCGTTCAAAATTCTTTTAAAAATTAGTGAGTTCATATGTGAGCCTGGATATAGAAACCACCCTTATAGGTTAAAAAATTGGTTTTTGAGTCGAGGTTCCCCCTTGATTCTATTCCTTCTGAAAGGCCCAAAATAAAAATCAAATAAAAAACCAATTTTTGATCCGTAAGGGTGGTTTCTATATCCAGGCTCACATATTAATTTTCGGAAGAATATTTAAAAATTTGGTATAATATTTTTCAACCAATTCGAGGTCACGGATGCCAAATCTGACATTAATTTAGGGCGATGGTAGTTCATTTTCGAAATATCGAATAATTTCGACTTCTCAGACAATAAGATCCTGCCACTCAAAATAAACATGAGAATCATGATCGAGGACTCAAAATTAGGGAAAATCACACTTCTTTCACTGTATTAATTTTTGTCCACAAATAAGAGAAATTGGAGGGATTTTTGGGCAAATTTCAAAAATCCAAATGATGACGTCATTCAAAATTGTTGATCCAAAGTCTGAGTTGATTTCAAGTGTTGGTGCTTTCTTCTCGAGATATTGTCAATTTTTTAACTCAAAAAAGTGATAACCTACTTTAAAATAATGAGATACGATCGTCTGAAATTATCACAAAATTGCAGATCTGCTTGAGCCAGAATTCCGAGTAGGTAGTTGAAAAATGTTCTTATTTCAATTTCCAGAATTTCGTATAAAAACCGTCAAAAATGGTAAAGTTATAATTCATAAGGGTTACAAATTTTTCGTAGAATTTCTAAATTTTGAAAAAATTGATGTGTTTTGAATGTTTTTAAATCACTGAGACTAAATTTTGAAGATAGAACTTAATTTGTTCATTTTCCCCTCAAAAATCAGGATGGCTAACAAAATTTTCTGAAGCTAATTCATGACTTTTTTCGTGCCATTTCTTATGAAGTCCTCGCACCATCACCTCTCCCCCCCCCCCAAAAAAAAATCAATTATTCAAATAAATTAAAATATCAAGAAAATTATTAATCGAAGAAAATAAATCAATTTTGAAAAAAATTTCTAAAGGCGTAAAATTCGAATATCAACTTACTTTTTGATCTGACTCCTCCCCGTAATTTTTTGAAAAATTCAATTCCGTATTGATCACCTAAGGCTGGAGGAAGGGGTCAGTTGAAGCACGTGGAGGGGGTCGGATTAAAATGTAAGTCGATAATCGAATTCTACGCCGTCAAATTAGTTAGAATCGAAATGCCACACAATATTTCCTTTTCTCAACATAGTTTTCCCAATCGGTTTTTAGGAATTTTGGCCAAAATTGCGGACCCCTGAACCCCCCCTCCCCCGTCTAAAGATACCATCTTGAAAATTTGTTGGTTGAAAAAGGGTGAAAAGGGCTACTCACTGTAATTTTTCAGATTTTTAAATCGTAGCTTTCATCTTTTGTTCTTATCATGAAAGTTGAGCTTTCACCACCAAAATTCAACTTTGAGCTTTTAAAAATGTGATTACCGTTTTTAAATCTCTCATTAATTATTTTTCAGACCCCTAAAAAATTTTCCTCCCAGTACAACCTATCTCGAGATATCAGCCTTCAAAGTTGGGTAATTTGGCTAAAAATCGCAATTGCATAAAAATTTCGAGGCCCGCCTCCCCACTCCCTTGAGGGTTAGAAAATAAATGATCGTGGTTTTGTGAATAGACCACCAAGGGGAACTCGTAAATAAAAATTGGGAGAAATCGGAAGACCCAGTTTCATTTTTGGGTTGTTTTAGTATGGAATAGCCTTTATTTGAGTTTTGAAAGTCGATTTCGACTATTAAGCTGATTTCGTGACTTCTTTTCATGATTTTTTAAAACTTTCATGATCACGCTTTTAAAAAATCATGTTTTTTTGGTGAGTTAAATTTTTATTATCTGATACTCTCTTATTTCTGAATCAGTGAAATTTATCAAAAATCACTGAAAAACAGTCAGAATTGCAGCACAGTAATAAATCAGTGAAAGAAAATCACTGGAAATCAGTGGAAATTCACTGAAAACTCTGCGATATTTATGAAATTTACTGAAAAATCTGTGAAATTCTTTGAATAATCAGTGAAAAATCACTGAAGATCAGAAAATTTCACTGATTTTCCCTGTGCTTCAATTCTGACTGTTTATCGATGACTTTTCACTGATTTGTAATGATAGAGTATGATACATTGAAAATGCAATTTCTGTGGTGACGAGGTCCCACAGTTCAGAATAAAATCAAAATCAGTCAAAAACAATACTTTTATCATGTTTTTATCAATTTTCTGGGGGTTTCTCAAATATTTAAAAAAATTGAAATATATTTGAGTAAATTTTTAAACAAACAGAATAACGATGACTTTCTCTTAATTCGAGTTCGCTGATCAATAGTCACAATTCCATTCTTAATTTTTCTCCTTCGAGCTTCATTTTCATGATTTTTTAAAATTTTAATTCGAAAATGTTATTTTTAAAGCAGGGATACTGCTTTTTACTCGAAAAGGATGAGAAATAAACCTAATAAACCGAAAGGCTTCTGACATCACAATATGGTAAATCGTGTTATCAGCAGAATTTTGTGGTTCAATCAAACAAATATTATTTAGGTAATTTTTGTACCTACGAATTTAAAAAATTGACAGTAAATCAATTTTTGACCAGTTCTAAATCAGTGATCTTGAGTCTGAGGATAATTTTCGACCTATGCTATTGATTTTCTCTCAAGAATATAAAATGTTCAAGAAAATATCTAAATTTGACATACTTATTTCAAAAAAATTTTTTAGAGATTCGTATTTCCTTCCATAATAAGTTTTCACATTTGATTTTTCCTCGAAGTACATAATTATGAAATAAATGAGTATTGAGTACCTACATATAAACCCATCCTTTTTCTCCAGATCATGAGCATGTCCACATTGAAATTTTTCGTCCAAAATTAAAATTGAAAGGGCCAAATAACATTATTTATAGAAAGGGAACTGAAGTCCTGAATTTTTGAAGTCCATATAGCTGCTTTGAATGATAGGTACCTAGCTACCTACGTATCTATTTTTGTTCCAATCGCCTTTTCATATGTTTTTAGCACAAATTCAATTTTCTTGACATCCCTTCCCTTACCCCAAAAATTTAATATTCAATTTTCATCACCCACATTTTCCATCCAGTCTCAATCCCCAATATCATAAAACCCTACATTGAAAAAATCCCACCGCAGGAATTTTCAAATAAGAAGCCCTCATAAAATAAAAAAACACCCGAACATCTGCAACAATAGGTACGCTCATACACGATACCGAACCCAACCGTGTATTTAAAACGCCCAGAACAGAAATTAAGCTCACAATAGCGCCAAAGTGGAAAGTTGTCGCTTTGCTGGAAGTGTTAATGCCAACTATTTGCTATTGTTTTTAATGTTGTATATTTGAATCAGAATTAAGCTCGCGGATTTCAGTCGGGTTTCTTTCAGAGATCAGATTAGCATTTTTATCGTTCGGTATTAATTACCGCTGCGCGACTCTTTTGTATGAATTTTTATCGCACTTGGGATATAATACGCGAGCTCGAAGGTTACTCTTCAGCAGATAAAAACTCGACTCGTTATTAAGCATTTGTGTGGGTGAACTTGAAAAACACTATCGGAGTAAATTTAAAGCATAGTAGTTGATGAAGCAATAATGAAAGAAAAAATACATTGTGAATGTTTTCGAACGAGTGATTTTTTGATGCAAAAAAAATTCTTGGTGGAAAATATGAAAAAATTATCTAATGCCTTCATTCTTGGCATGCCTGTTATGAAACATCGTAAATGAAATTTTTTCGTCGATACACGAGATTATTCTGTTAAAAATTGAATTTTTTTAAAAACAATTGGGTTATCTGTTACGTCATCGTAGATTATTTTTTTCATATAATATCGTAAAAAAATCAAGTTGCAGCCGAATTTACGAGCCAATAAATTACTAGCTTCGTAGACAATTGCTTTTTATCATGATACGTACTTTTATACAAAGAGATACGAGGAAAAAACCTCAAATGAATCGAAAATGCATGAAAAAATCGAGTAGACTGAACGATTTTTTTTCTTCTTGGTTGATGAAATTTTCCAAAAAATTCGAAACACTTTTTCAGGAGCGACTTTTTGGTAAAAATAGGGAAAATGAGAAAATTTTACTTCTTTTATTATCAGAAAAGCTTGAAAAATGTTTATTTTTTTCAATATTACTGAATTAAATTGATAGGGGAATGAATTTTGATCCTGATTTTGAATCTCTCCTCAACCTCCCTCCTTGAAAATCATAAGCACACCCAGAAATTGTGCAAGGGAGGGGCTCAGATTTCCTGAAAAATGGGGAGGAGGAGTCAAAATTCAATAAAAAAATGAAGTACGTAACCTGTTATTTCAGTGGGGCTGGGGTAGTTAGGATATTTTCAGTAGGAAGATAAATACATATTACATACCTACACATTTGAGCGAAAAAAATTGAAAAATGTCGAGATTTTCTAATTTTTTAGTCAAAAGATTGATTTTTTCTTATAAATGGGGCATTGGCTGAAAAATTGGTAATTTTTTACCAAAAAATTAGAGAAATATCACTAATTTTCAATGAAAATTCAATGAAAATTATTTCACTGATTAAAAAAGGCAGAATTTCTGCAAATTCAACTGTTTAAATTTAGAGTCGAGTGGTATGTTTATTCAAGAAATAGTTACTTACTAAAATACTGTCCGAGCGAAGCGAGGGCGAAAATTTAAAAGAAAAATCATATTCTTCTTTGACATTTTTATGATAAAAAAATCCTTGCCGAGCTCAAGGGGTGGGAGGGAGGGAATTGACCCCCCCCTGAGTCATTCTCTTTGGCGCGGTTACGTTCAAAATAGACCATTTTTATGAAAAAATCACTTCTGCAGAATTCCAGCATAACCAAGTAGAATTGAAAAGAAGTGATGCCTTTAACACGTTCGCTGGTGCACGAGTTACGAGTATACTTGCAACTGTTTTTGTGAAGTTCACTGTGCCAACCACAAATATATTCTTACTTGAAGGAGGTTTGAATTTTGCCAGCTAGGAGTCAACTCATTCTACACAACACATTTTTAGTAGTCGGAGAATACTCCCTGGCAAATTAGCTATGTGAAAACCACATGACGTTACGATAATTAGAAGTTGATTTTATTCACGTTTCAAAAATCAATAGTTTTTTTATACATGAATATAAACTCACAAAAGGAAGGTAAATCAACAACCTAATTACAATTTAAGAGAATAGTAAAATTAAACCTTACAGTCACTATCTCTACTCCTCTAGGCGATGACAAATCATTTTACCACTGAAAAATAGGTAAGTACAAATATACTGTTGTTGGCGAATAGATGCAGATACAACATCCTATTTGCCAAATACAAATAATATATTCGTTATGAGATATCTCATACCTGGCGCTAAGAGAGTATACTTTTTTTCTTTGGGCCAAGCACGAGAATATTTGTAGGTTATTTTATTGACGGGAATGGTTTTGTTATCACTTCACAAGTAGATTGATATCAAAGTATAATCCATCAATAAATATTCTGAGAAATCGCTTTGGCACAGTGCAGTGCTGGAATTTGTTGACTACTTTCGATCACATAAAAAATTGAGAACAAGAAATTAAATTTACAAGATGCTGATGTTCGGGCCATTTTTATCACCTTTTCTCCAGTGCTGGAAAACTCCAAAATTTTCTGGAAGCTTCGAAACGTTTTGAAACCACTTCCAATCGATTTGGGAGGTCAAAAATAAGTATATACCAAATTTCAGATTTTTTCATTCATTACATCAAACTTTTCTATTTTTCAAGACGATGAGGTAATTTTGAAATAACAAAAATTCATCAAAATTTGAGAAAAAACTTGAGCACCTGAAATTCTAAGTAAGTACCTATGATTTTTTTTTACAATGTAGGTACTTTTGAATTATTTTTGTTTCGGCTCAAAATTTCTCTTCGAGTTCGGATACCTACTTCCCATTGTTAGACCAAAACATTCCAATTTTAATATTTTTTCAAATTCAATTTTTCACAATGTTTCCTGTTCATTTCATTTGAATAGAAATTTCATTAAAATTAACACAGATTTTTCCTGCTTAAATATTTTTTTATTTTTTTCAAATTTTTTCAAAATAAGTTAGAATGATTTCGCCTTAACCAAAAATTCGGAACATCTACAGCAAAATATCAAAAATCTTACAAAAACACTCTAACATTAAATTTCACGATAAAATCGTCCAATTTAACCCACCATCGCTTCGAGTGAACCATATATCTCGAAAATTTAATATTTTCCGCCAATACTGTGAAAATATAATAACACTCAATGACCAAACCATCGCTGAAAACTCATGTCGTCTCGATTGTCCGCTCGAATTGACGACATTCGAAAGTGTAAGGTACAGACGTTAAACCGAAACGAAATTTTTTCAACTTGGATACCATCTCATGTACCAAGGGTTGTTTTCGCAAAAGATACTGAGGAAATTTTGCGTAGGCCGAACGATGACGTAATAGAGGAAACCTTCTCTCGTACGGTTGTTTTCTCGCTTCTGTTTCGTACTTTAACACCAATCTACCATTCGCAATTTGCCAACTACCTAGGCACATAGTTGCTTTCTGCGGACGAATTCACTTCATTTAAGTATTTCTTGATATCAAATGGAGAGAAAAAATATACATTACGGAAATGAAATTTACACCATTGAAATTATCGAGTTAAAATACGACTCTCGTCATCAGCCAGAAACACTCGAAGCGATAGAGAGAAAAAAATTCCTCAGACAAAAATCAGAAACCATTGTTTGAACCTATATACGACAAAAGACAATGATTTTTTCTCTCCTTAAAATATGAAAACCTCGGTCGCAGTCGCTCATAAACACAAGGCAGCTCCCTCGATTGTTTTCCGTTAACTTAGAAAGTATCACCTAAAGCAAAGACTGAAATTTTTCCGACGAAAAAATATTATATATATCGCTGATAATAAAAAAATATATGAAATTTTGTGGAAATTAAAACACGCTTTTCGCCGAGCAAAAAAATACAAACCACGTCCCCTCGCTCTATCATCGCTTCGTTCTCGTATTTTTTTTTGTCTCGTTTCATATACGACTGACATCTGCGAACCGTTTTAATTTCGCACTTGTCGCAGAATGGAGCTCTTCAGTTAGAAAAATTATATGATGAAGTTCGCTAATTGCGAACCAGAGTCGGAGCCGCATTTCACAGCGAAAATATTTTTTTATATGCGGTTCGTTTATGTACATCTACGTATATTTGAAAAACGTTAGTAGTTTTACGAGCCAGAGCCGCCAGCATCGGCATCATTTGCGAAATATTTTTCCTCGTTTGAAATGTGATCGTTAAAGGGCATTTATTGAATTTTCCTCTCTCGACGTCTATTCCATCGGGCCGAATTATTTTTTATCATTAGTTCAAAACGAGATGATATTCGGGAATTTATTGCCGGCGATTTTTATACCCGTGTTATATTGATCGACGGCGCGTTCATCAGTAAATTAATCTTTCGCAAGGCGCACAATATAGGCAAATTTATTAACGCGAGTTTTGTTATATTTACGGCGGTTTGAGTAGGCAAATTAATTAACACGAAGACAGCGAGGCGTTGAAAACAAGGCGCCAATTTCGCATTGTCTGTTTTCTTATTTATTTTGGTTTTCTCGTTTTGCTTCAAGTGAAAACTGTTTTATGAGCATTATACTAGCATTAGATTAGCATTATCCTAGCACATTGTCAACACTAGCATTAGATTAGCATTATCCTAGCACATGGCCAACAATAGCATCTGGAAGGGAATGAATCTAGCACTATGCTAGCATTTTGTAAGCACTATTTCTGATCATAGCATTTGATTTGCATATTGTATGCTAGCACCATTACACTGGAAAATCCAGCATCATGTTAGGACTACACTTAGCACGATCTCTTGATGATAGGCACAGATTTTTCCAAGTACCTATGTATTTTGCAATCATAATCTTTTTTAGCATTGTCTAGGTAGAAAAAGATCGCGAATGCAAAATACATACCTACATACATGCCTGGAAAAAATCTGTACCCATCATCAAGAGTAACCAGTGATTAAAATTTTAAAAATCTGATCATTTTAAAGATGTTGATCTTTAAATTTTAATTACTGGTTACTCTTGATGATAGGTACAGATTTTTCCAAGTATGTATAATTTTTTTCCTAGGCGATGCTGAAAAAGATCGCGAATGCAAAATACATACTTGGAAAAATCTGTACCTATCATCTGCCAAAAAGATCACGAATTTATCTATATTTTACCTTTTCACGATAGGTATAGAAAAAATTTTTTTAAAAATTAAAAAAGATGACGCGAAACGATTATCGGAAAAATTTTCAAATTTTAGAGGGAAAAAATTTCTAAATGGAAAAAAATAAAAATTGACATAATTCAAATTTCGCGTAATTTAAAGCCGAAAATTTCGTGTGCAAAATTCAACAAAAAAATTCCGCAAAAATTTGAAATTTTTTTCCGCCAAAAAATTTCAAATAACTTTCCGAATACGAAATTACCGCGTAAATTACGCAAAATTTGAATTACGTCGATTTTTATTTTTTTAATTTGGAAATTTTTTTAATGAAAAAATTTTTCCGATAATCGTTTCGTGTTTCTAAGTTTAAGCGTAATCTTTTAAAATTTCATTTTCATTTTTTTTTTTCTATGCCTATTGCAAATAGGTAAAATATAGATAAATTCGCGATCTTTTCGGTAGATGATAGGTATAGATTTTTCCAAGTATGCACGTATTTTGCTTTCGCGATCTTTTTCAGCATCGCATAGGAAAAAAATTATACATACTTGGACAAATCTGTACCTATCATCAAGAGTAACCAGTGATTAAAATTAAAAGATCAACATCTTTAAAATGATCAGATTTTTTAAAATTTTAATCACTGGTCACACTTGATGATGGGTACAGCTTTTTCCAAGTATGTATAATTTTTTTCCTAGGCAATGCTGAAAAAGATCGCGAATGCAAAATACATACTTGGAAAAATCTGTACCTATCATCTGCCGAAAAGAGTAGGTATTTATTTCTAATAATTTTTCTCGAACAAATATTACTAAGTACGTGGGTAATCTACCAAAAACACCACTTTTCAAAATGATTTTTTCTTTGAAAAAAAAGTGTTTTTTAAAAAAAAATTTTTAGGGGGAATTGCTTGGATACCAACCCAAGACCTCATAAAATAATGTTGGGTCAAATTCATATTCACATAAAAAAGGGCCTTATGTTAAAAGCCATGTTAATCAACCACGGTGAAGGAAAAAAGAAATTTGTAGCCACGGTGATGGAAAAAAAGCTAAATAAATGATTATAATAATCACTCAACATACTTTAAAAAAAAAAATTCAACATAATTAGAACCAATACTTGCCAAAATCGATATTTTTTTTGTATTTTTTGATCTCATCAGCTCATAGTTCCTTCAGGATGATGACCCCGGTGATGGAACGAAAAAAAGTAATTTCGGCATTTTTTATTGATTTATCTTGATATACTTAAGGAAGAGGGTAACTCAGGTTTGATTTTTCATCAGTGGATGAGATTTTGGACCAGCATCCAAAGAAATGTTAACTCATCCATCCGCAAAAAATATTTACAGTAAGCCATACATGAGCAATGAAAATTGACCACGGTGAAGGAACAAAACTCTGTGCTTACAGAGCTTCAAGGCCACCTCAGAGCTTGAGATTGTCACTAAAATGAAATTTGTTTAGACCCCTTGATCTGCGTACAGGTGTAAGGAACAGAGGAAACCAAGTCGTGAGAACAGAACTTCCATCACTCTTTGCTGGTCGTAAAAATAACTTTGAAAAACGAGGTGTGCTACAGCCACGGTGATGGAAATTTGCCCACTAAGGGGGCTCTACGTCAGAAGGGGGAGGGGGTGGACACATTACAAATATTCAAACATTTCATTAATGTGCTGTACACGAAATTTTTTGCATGTACGTCAAAATGTGTGTTTTTGGTAGAATTGCCCACCTACATTTTGGTGAGAAAATTATTTCGTTGGAAAAAAATTTCCAAATTAAAAAAAATAAAAATCGGCGTAATTCAAATATCGCGTATTTTACGCGGTAATTTCAAATTCGGAAAATTATTTGAAAATTTTTTGGCGGAAAAAAATGCAAATTTTGGTGAGGAAATTTTTTTTGGAATTTGACACGTGTCATTTTAGGCAGCATCATGACGTCATGGTATTTATGACGTCACGGTAATTACGGTGACGTCACGGTAATTACCCCTCCCCTTTCCCCTCGGCAATTACGCGGTAGTTTAAAATGTCCCTAGAACAAGCAGTTTGACACTACTCCCCTCTATGTCTTACTAAAAATGTGTGATTTCAGTTCTGGTGAACTTACATTAAGATTGCTTTTCCTTTCTGTTTTCAAAATTTGGGGCAATTAAGAAAATTCTGCAGAAAATTTAGTAGGATTCATAAGGTGCCACTTTTAAACCTACAAATTCTGAGTGAAAAGTTTCCCCCTCTCTGTCCTACTAGAAATGTGTAATTTAAGATCTGGGTAACATACATACTGGTTTCTTTTGGGGTAAGTTTTCAATATTTCAGGTAATTCTGGAATTTATGCAAAAAATTTAGTAGGCTCCAGGTGTTGCCAATTATGAATCTTACCAATTCTTGGTTGAAGGTTTCCAACTTGCATTCCTACTAATAAGCTGGTATGCAAGATGTGGTGAACATACATAGTGACTACTTTTGGGGTAAGTTTTCAAAATTTGGGGTAATTCAGAAAATTTAGTAGGATCCAGTAGGTGCCAATTATAACCCCCCCCCCATTCAGAGTGAAAAGTACCCCCTCCCTGTCATACTAAAAATGTGTGATTTCAGATCTGGTGAACTTACAGAGTGACTACTTTTGGGGTATGTTTTCAAAATTGGGAGAATTCAGAAAATTCTGCAGAAAGTTTAGTAGAATCCAGAAGGTGCCTATTTTAAACCCACCACTTCTGAGTGAAAAGGTTCCCCTTCTCTGTCCTACTAAATATGTATGATTCAAGATCTGGTTAACATACATACTGATTTCTTTTGGGGTAGATTTCCAATATTTTAGGTAATTCTGGAATTTCTGCAAAAAATTTAGCAGGATCCAGATGGTGCCAATTATAAATCCACCCATTCTTGGTGGAAGGTTTCCCTCCCCCATTCCTACTAACAAGCTGGTATGCAAGATGTGGTGAACTTACAGAGTGACTACTTTTGGGGTAAGTTTTCAAAATTTGAGACAATCCAGAAAATTCTGCGGAAAATTTGGTAGGATCCTGAGTGTGCCAATTATAAACCCACCAATTCTGAACGAAAAGTTTCCCCCTCTAGGTCCTACTAAAAATGTGTTATTTGTGATCTGGTGAACTTACAGAGTGATTGCTCTTTGGTTAGGTTTTCAATATGTTAGGCAATTCAGAAAATTCTGCAGAAAGTTTAGTAGGATCTAGAAGGTTTCAATTATAAAATCAACCATTCCGAGGGAAAAGTTTCCCCCTCTCTGTCCTACTAGAACTGTGTGATTCTATATCTGGTGAACTTACATTAAGATTGATTTTATCTGGTGAACTTACATTAGATTGCTTTTCCTTTCTGTTTTCAAAATTTAAGGCAATTAAGAAAATTCTGCAGAAAATTTAGTAGGATTCAGAAGGTGCCAATTATAAACCTACAAATTCTGAGTGAAAAGTTTCCCCCTCTCTGTCTTACTAGAAATTTGTGATTTAAGATCTGGTTAACATACATACTGTTTTTTTTTGGGGTAGATTTTCAATATTTCAGGTAATTCTGGAATTTATGCAAAAAATTTAGTAGGATCCAGGTGGTGCCAATTATGAATGTTACCAATTCTTGGTTGAAGGTTTCCCTCTTGCATTCCTACTGATAAGCTGGTATGCAACATGTGGTGAACATACATATTGACTACTTTTGGGGTAAGTTTTCAAAATTTGAGGCAATTCAGAAAATTCTGCCGAAAATTTTGTAGGATTCAGAAGGTGCCAATTATAAACCTACAAATTCTGAGTGAAAAGTTTTTACCCCTCAGTCCTACTAAAAATGAGGTCCATTTCAGTGTCCCTGCCCATAAAAGGGATTTCAATGAAACACATATAGGAGGATTGTGCTACGTTTGTGCTGGTTTGTGCTGCTATTTTCGACGTTTGTGCTGCTCCCCTTCCCCCCTTTTAAAAAAAAAACGTTGGGCAGTACATGGAAACCACAGCCTCATCATGCACCTAACACAGGATGTCCGAAGAGTGATCTGCCATACTTCATTTTTGGATACAATCGGGTACCACTAAAAAAAAAAACATTAGATGAACAAATTGCATATCTTGAAAATTGAAGGGGCAATTTTTTTTTAAAATCACGTAAATTTTTTTTTTCAACCATGGGAATTAGGGTGTCCCTTAAAAAAAATTTTGGAATTTTTTTTGGGACCCCCCCTAGTTTGGTGCTACTACATGAGAAAATGACACACAAAAAATTTCAGCCCGATTGATGCATATTAACCCGACCCGCAAAGCCCATTTTGAAAAATTGAAGAGGCGCGCTCGAGCTCATAATACTCCACTACAGGCACGCGGCAACGAAACGCTAAAAACACCCCTACCGACCTGGCGGCTTTAAACTTACGCCGAAGGCATGCAAATGAAGATAGAACTTTCTGGTTTGCGGCATTCGATTCCTTATAAAATTTCGAATCAGTCAAGTTTTTTTTCAAATTTTTTGGGCCCCCGGGGGGAAAAGCGCGAGGATATTAAAACGTGTGATTGAAAAAAACCAACCAACAAAATTGAATTATAATATTTCAAACAGATTTTTCGGCGGAAAAAACTTCCAGGAGGTATCCAGAGCTTCTGAATCCAGTTCTGAGGTCATTTTGACTTCGAACTATAACAAGGACCCAAAATGGGCCCATATGGTGTGGTGACCGGGGGGGGGCGCTACTCGCAAACCTCCCACAATTACCGAGTGTGGCATCAAAATTCGTGTTTTTTTTCACCCGGGAGTTCGTTTCTGACGTCCCTTCAACAATAACCCCACAATGGGCCCAAAGGGGAGGTGGTCGGGAGGAGTCAAATTTGAAATGTTTCCTAATTATCGAGTGTGGTATCAAAATTTGTGTTTTTTACCCGGTAGTCCGTTTCCGACGTTCCTTCTACAAAAATCCCAAAATGGGCCCATAGGAAAGGGGTTGGGGAGGAGTCAAATTGAAAATTTTTTCATAATTATCGAGTGTGGTACCGAAATAAATGTTTTTTTACCTGGAAAGTCTGTTTTTGACGTCCCTCCCATCAAAAAACCTTGAAATGGGCCCAAACGAAGAGGTGGCGGGTGAGGGTTCAAATTGAAAATTTTTATAGTAATCAAGTGAGGTGCCGAAATATATGTTTTTCGACCTCCAGAAACCATTTCTTAGATGATTTTTGGGGACGTCAATAACGGAACTTTCCGGGTAAAAAAAAAAAACATTTATTCCGGTACCACACTCGATAATTATGAAAAATTTTCAATTTGACTCCTCCCCAACCCCTTCCCTATGGGTCCATTATGGAGTTTTTGTTGAAGAGACGTTGTATAAAGGACTCTCCGGGTAAAAAAAACATTGATTTCGATACCACGTTCGATAATTATTGGAAATTTTCAATTTGACTCCTTCCCACCACCTCCCCTATGGGCCCATTTTGGGGTTTTTGTAGAAGGAACTTCGGAAACGGACTACCGGGTAAAAAACACAAATTTTGATACCACACTCGATAATTATAGAAAATTTTAAATTTGACTCCTCCCGACCACCTCCCCTATGTGCCCATTTTGGAGTTTTTGTAGAGGGAACATCGGAAACGGACTCCCGGGTAAAAAACGCAAATGTTGATACCACACTCGATAATTAGGAAACATTTCAAATTTGACTCCTCCCGACCACCTCACCTTTGGGCCCATTTTGGGGTTATTGTTGAAGGGACGTCAGAAACGAACTCCCGGGTGAAAAAAACACGAATTTTGATGCCACACTCGGTAATTGTGGGAGGTTTGCGAGTAGCCCCCCCCCCCCCCCCCCCGGTCACCACACCATATGGGCCCATTTTGGGTCCTTGTTATAGTTCGAAGTCAAAATGACCTCAGAACTGGATTCAGAAGCTCTGGATACCTCCTGGAAGTTTTCCCGCCGAAAAATCTGTTTGAAATATTATAATTCCAATTTTGTTGGTTGGTTTTTTCAATCACAACGTTTTAATATCCCTCGCGCTTTTCCCCCTGGGGGCCCAAAAAATTTGAAAAAAAACTTGACTGATTCGAAATTTTATAAGGAATCGAATGCCGCAAACCAGAAAGTTCTATCTTCATTTGCATGCCTTCGGCGTAAGTTTAAAGCCGCCAGGTCGGTAGGGGTGTTTTTAGCGTTTCGTTGCCGCGTGCCTGTAGTGGAGTATTATGAGCTCGAGCGCGCCTCTTCAATTTTTCAAAATGGGCTTTGCGGGTCGGGTTAATATGCATCAATCGGGCTGAAATTTTTTGTGTGTTATTTTCTCATGTAGTGGCACCAAACTAGGGGGGTCCCGAAAAAAATTCCAAAATTTTTTTTCCACCAAGTATAAATAAGGGACACTCTAATGGGAATGGATAGTACTTTGAAAAATGAATAAATTTTCATCATATGACTTTTTGCATAATTTGAAAATTGAAGGGGCTAAAAAAAATTTCGTTCAAAAAAGTTCTAAAAAATTAAACTGATCAAGGGAATGGATAGTATGTTGAAAAATGAACAAATTTTGTTCTACAGACTTCTTGCCTAACATCAAAAATGAAGGAGCTACGGATCATTCAAAATAAGTGGGCTTCAAAATTTTTTTTAATTTTCTCAATTTTAGATGACCCGTAGCCTCTTCATTTTTGATGTTGGGCAAGAAGTCTGCAGAACAAAATTTGTTCATTTTTCAACATACTATCCATTCCCTTGATCAGTTCAATTTTTTAAAACTTTTTTGAACGAAATTTTTTTTAGCCCCTTCAATTTTCAAATTATGCAGAAAGTCATATGATGAAAATTTATTCATTTTTCAAAGTACTATCCATTCCCATGGTTGAAAAAAAAATTTACGTGATTTAAAAAAAAAAATTGCCCCTTCAATTTTCAAGATATGCAATTTGTTCATCTAATGTTTTTTTTTTAGTGGTACCCGATTGTATCCAAAAATGAAGTATGGCAGATCACTCTTCGGACATCCTGTGTTAGGTGCATGATGAGGCTGTGGTTTCCATGTACTGCCCAACGTTTTTTTTTTAAAAAGGGGGGAAGGGGAGCAGCGCAAACCAGCACAAACGTAGCACAATCCTCCTATATGTGTTTCATTGAAATCCCTTTTATGGGCAGGGCCACTGAAATGGACCTCTAAAAATGTGTAATTCAAATTCTGGTCAACTTGCATACAGATTTCTTTTGGGGTAGGTTTTCAATATTTTAGGTAATTCTGGAAATTCTGCAAAAAAT
>JAVBJF010000717.1:0-74891 GCA_033439095.1 Pseudococcus viburni | reverse complement strand
TAAAATATCCCAGGTGGAATTGATTATTTTTTTAATACTTCAATTTGAACAATTCTATTCACTTCACCCCCCCCCCTCTCGTACAGTTATATTATTTTTTAATACCTTTCCTGTTAATCAACAATTTCATCAATCAATCATAATTCTAAAAAAAATTAACTACTGAGGTCGACCCCATTTTTTTAAAACATAACTCAGGTTGAAACAATTTCTTTGAATTGACTAAAAATTCTATTGTATTCAGTTTGAACCCCAAATTCGACTCCCATTAATTAAAAATTGGATTAATTAATATTTTTTTCAAATCATACGGGTCGAATGCATTCTTTTTTAGAATTCGACCTGGGGTTCAAATTGATGAAGAAAAATATTGAAAAAAGATTTGAATTCGTCTGGAAAAATAATTGATTCACCATCTGTTTTAAAAAAAATTGAAAAGTTGACTGTTTTTTGCATTGAAAAAAATAATTATTCAAATCCGCCTGGGATGTTTAAAAAATTGTTGAAAAATTTTTCAAGTTTTTTTAAAAATTAATTTTCTTGAAAAAAAATTATAAAAAATATTTGCTCCCTGTAGGACTCGAACCCCTATCATCCGGGGTGAGAATCCATGATGTAGTTAACTCAGCTACGTTGCTGTTGTTGATAATGTCTACAAAATTCCGCACATTAGTCATTACAGGTCTCTCACTGGTTGAAATTTTCAAAACTTCACTTCAGCTTTCTCGGAGGAATATCTCGAAAACGAAGCCGTTTCAGCAAAAATCGAAGAGAACCAAAATTGTAGCCCGTAAAATTTGCTATCGTCAATGTGTCATTAGATTTTCGATTCGACGCACTCGTTTCGAGATATTCGCGAAAAACCACATTTTCGGCTATCCGCCTTCTGATTGGCCAAACGGAAGCCGAAATTTGCCAAACTTTGGCGCGACTTTTCTCTACTTTAGAGACGACTTTTTTGAAACTTTATGCGCGCTAAACCTTCTCCTCGTCAAGGGCTATCCGATGGCACCACCCTCCACCCTCAACTCGCCGGATCTTCGGAGTTTACCCGGGACAACGAAAACACCACTTCTCTTTATATAATAGATATTGATGATATTGAAAAACGAAGCGGTTTTGGCAAAAATTGAAGAGAACCGAAATTGTAGCCCGTGAAATTTGCTTTCGGTAGAGTGTCGTCAGATTTTTGATTTGAGCTTTTCTTTTCGAGATATTTACGAAAAACTGGTTTTTGCCTTGATGGGCGGGAGGGGAAGGAGGGGATGGAACTTTAACTTAATTTTTCTCAGCTTTGAAGCCAGCTTTTTCGAAACTTTTTGCGCCATAAACCACCTACTCGTCGAGCTCTTTCCGATGGTGTATTTACTTTTCGGATACGTGCTCTAGTTTTGGATTGATCGCGTTAGGAAAAAAACGTCTTCTATTTTATAATATATATTGATATTGATAACATACCATTATTGATGGGACATTTATGTTTCATGAAAAAGGCACCATTTATGGCCCATCCATATGCCAGCTAAACGTGCAGAAAAAACGATGTATCGTAGTACTTAGTGGAGGCAAATTAAAAAATAAAAATATACTTTTGCCTAGCAAAGCTTTTATTTAGGAAAATTGTCGAGAGTGGTCCCCTGAATAACCCCAAAGAGTTACCACCCCACAGATCTCAGGTCAACTTTTTCAGAGGTGGTCATATTATCTCCTCGAGGGTTGATTTTAGGATAAAAATAGCTCAGTACTTTTTTGTTCTACACTCAATTTCCAACATTTTTTTGTATGAAAAGTTTTACAGTAGCTCCGTAACAGAGGGGATAGAGAGTCCATTTGACACCCCCCCACCCCTTTATATGTGCTCACCACGCCTCACCCACTTGTTTGTATTTAGCAATAGCGGGTGTGATGGGGTTGACACACGGGGGAGGGGGGAGAAGGTCACCTACGTCCACCCTACCTCACCCCTCAAACATATTGCTATTGCAGAATAAAAACAAATGGGTGAGGCATGGTGGGCACATACAGTGACGTACCGATAGGGGGGAGGGGGGAGCTTCCCCCCCTGAGGAAATTTTTTACTTGTGAGTTGGGAAAATTGAACATTTCAACACATCAGTTGGGAAAATTGGACAGTTGGGATTAATTTTTTTGATGAAAAATAATAAATAAAATAGTTATTTCAAAAGTTGGAAATCAACAAAATTTTCACTTGTTCCAACTCAAAATTGGTAATTTTCCCAACTCGAAAATGGTAATTTTCCCAACTCGAAAATGGTAATTTTCCCAACTCAAAATTGGTAATTTTCCCAATTCAAAATTGGTAATTTTCACAACTCAAAAATGGTTATTTTTCCAACTCAAAATTGGTCGTTCTCCCAAGTGACGAGTAAAAATGTCAGTTGGGACGATTAGTATTTATTTTTTTAATGAAAAATGAATAAATAAAATGGTTACCTATTTTAACAGTCGGAAATCAACAAAATTTTTACTTTTTAGTTGGGAAAATAAGTCATTTTCCCAACCTTTTCCAACTGAAAATTTATAATTTTCCCAGCGAATAATTATTAAACCGTTGTAATAAATGCTTTTTTGGAAAAAAAATTATTAATTACCTTGCAATTTGAAAATTTTCACTCGTCAACCAAAAATTTTTATAGTTGTACTTGTAATTTAAAAGAGATTTTTTCGCTTTTTTCTTCAAAATTATTCGAATTAATTTCATTGTTCTTATTCTCCTTAAAACTTATTTTTGATATTTGAAAATCCAATTTTTCAAAAGTTTCGGCCTCGCTACGCTCGGCCATGATATATTTCTGCTTTAATCATTTCAAAGTAGAAACAGTCGATTTTTGATTAAAGTTTATTTTTCCAAAACATTATTTTATTGCACATTCAATTTGAGGTTTTCTAAAATTTTCGCCCTCGCTTCGCTCGGGCCAAATCCATCTCCCTATTCTTTACATTAAAATTACAAAATTTTATTGATGTAAAATTATAATTTTTCTTCAAAACTCCACCCTTTCTACAATGAAAAATTTATTCAGATTTCTTATCTCAAAAAGGGTCTTATAGTAATGGGTTGTAAAAACTTCAAAAGTTCGCAAAAATGACGAAAACAAGTAAAAAAAAATCAAAAAACTTCGCGACTTGGGGAAAAATCAGTACCTACATGTAAATTTTAAGAAATCAGTCGGGAAAGTTTGAAAAAAATAGGATTGGTTCGCAAATTTGAATTTTACACCCCCCCCTCTCCGGAATTCTGATATCGGCTATATTTAGTTGGGAATTTTGAAAATTTGAGTTGGGATTTTCACCTCTTCTCCCCCCCCCCCTGGAAAATGCCTTCGGTACGTCACTGGGCACATATAACGGGGAGGGGGTCAAATGGTAAAACACCACCAATTTACATAAGACTACCTACTATTTTCATGCCAAAAACATACAAGTTTCGTACGATTTTATACATATTTCACGTTTTCAAATAATAATATATTTCCCCAATCCCCTTCCTTCAAGACTCTCTATCTCCTTTGTTAATGGTCCTACTGAAAAAATTTTCATACAAAAGATGTTGGAAATTGAGTGTAGAACAAAAAAGTACTGAGCTATTTTTATCCTAAAATCAACCCCCGAAGAGATAATGTGAAAGAACGACTTTTTGGAATGGTTAACCCACTCTAAAAAAGTTAGCCTGAGGTCTGTGGGGTGGTAACTCTTTGGGGTTATTCAGAGGACCACTCTCGACAATTTTTCAAAATAAAAGCTTTGCTACGCAAAAATGTTTTTTTTTCTTCCAAAAGATACTAATTTGCCTCCACTGACTTGCACTCATATGATCATGACATGTGCCATTATGTATGGCACATAAAATTGGGTATAAAAATGTGACAGAAATGGCCCTTACAAGGCGGAAATTTATACCCACTTTTATGTGACATACACTCACACAGATTTGTTCACCTAGTGGCATAAAAAAATGAAAATGGTACAGTCAGGATTCTTATAATGATTTTTTAATTATTTTTTTTTGAAAACATTAATCAGCTTTTAAATATTATTCTTTTTTTATTCAAACATTTCTCAAAAAAAATTTAAACAGAATAAGAGATTGAAATAAAGGAAAAGAGAACGGTTCATTATTAACCAAACTAGGGAGTCTCTTGGCTTACTTTCTCTCCCTTTATTCGTATCCGGTGCCCATCCCTACACCACGAACCGGATTCACACCGGTGAAAATTATTTCTCGTGCAGTTTCCAAATCGACGTCATCGAGTTTACCTTCATCGGCGACGTTTTCCTCACGCTGAGCAACATCCAGCACACGACGCGTGTTACATCATAATCATCTCCGACCAGCCAACAAAGAAAACAATCAAAACGGTACGACCTTCGGATTGTATTAAGCGCATTTGAAAAATCCGAAGACGAAGGGGGAAAAAATTCCGTAGCGTTGAATTTCCGCCGAATTCCACGCATCCTTTATAAATATTCAACGATTCGAAAAAAGCGTATTAATTAAGCCAATTTTTTTGGATCTTGTCCAAATTATAGTATATCGGGTGTGATTCGGTCTTACCCATAATACGTGGTAAATCGACCTATGTATAATCAAATTATCGCCGTTAAATTTACGATCGCTTGTTGTTTAATGTGTACTCTACGTACGAAATACTATAAAAATATGATAATTCGCCAACTAAAAGAAAGAGACTATTTGACGAAGACGAGCTGAAAAAAAAAAAAACCTTGTATCATTCGAGCCTCGATACAAATAACGGTCGTCCGCGAAAGTCGAATACCAGACTCGAAAATTACCCAACGATAAAATTTTTCTCACTCGAGCCTCTTTCTCTTAATTTTGCGTTCGCGGCCATCGCACAGCTTCAGCATTATATCGAGAAACCGCAACGCTATTCGCGCCTCATAAGTGGCAATTCTTTTCTATTATCAGTACGTCCGACTAAAGTAAATAACATCCAATAAAAAAAAGCAAAAGAAACCTTCTAACGCGTTTATAATAAGGGGGAACGAGAGAATTCCGCATTAGTATATAAACCGAGTACAGCTCGGAGTGGAGATACATTACAAACGAAAAATCGTCGTAAATGTTTCCAGCCGTTATAATCATCAACGTCCTATCGTCCAACATTTTAGTCGAGTGTACTAAATGCGAAGATAATAGATATAAAAAAATAAACACGTACTCACACTAGAATACACATCTATAATAATGATACGTGTACAGTTATTATAAAATAATCCATTTTATTACCCTTCTTGTTATTATAATGAATTTAACGAGAGAGGAGAGAAAAGGCGAACACATGGAAAGGCTCATTTCGCAATCAAACTCTTCAAATGATGCAGCAATATACTCTGGAGCAAATGTTTGAAAAACTTGCAGCAAAAAAAACGCCAACGTGAAACCAGTTTACAGCTACGTATAATTTTTTTTATCAAGTTTTGCTAATTTTATGTTCGTTTCATCGTTTATTTGTGTATTGATTGGCTCATCTCGTGTGCAGAAAAAAAATAATCACGAGTCAGTTTACTAGCTCCTAAATCATCTTGACGTAAAAGGGATTTTGACAGTCCAAGTTCAAAATTCAAATTATTTCAAACTTTTAATTTTTTTCGATTTCTTTAATTCCAATTTTTTTTCAAAGCTGTATCCAATCTTAACATTTTTCCATTACTTGGTAAATTTTTTTAATTTAAATTTTCTCAAAATTTATCCAACTTTGATTTTTTTAATTTTATTACGATTTCATATTTTTATTACTTTTAAAATTACTTCTTCCAGTGGCGGTTTTCCAAGGGAAGTCAGGGAAGTCAGACTTCCTTTAATTTTTTCAAAACTTGAAATTTTTCTTACCATTAATTTTTTGATAAAATGTGCTTAGAAAAAAATGGCAAATTAAATAATATTCCACCCTG
The DNA here is from genome assembly GCA_033439095.1 of Pseudococcus viburni. Classification (NCBI taxonomy): domain Eukaryota; kingdom Metazoa; phylum Arthropoda; class Insecta; order Hemiptera; family Pseudococcidae; genus Pseudococcus; species Pseudococcus viburni. The sequence continues at coordinate 68,954 of JAVBJF010000717.1, read as the reverse complement.
ATAAAATAGTTCTAAGTAAAACACTTCAATGTGCAGTCAGAGATTCACTGACTGCACTAATCGATGACACACGATCGACAAATCGAAAGATTACGACTTGAGATGGGATTTTACATTGCATTTGTTTTTGGTCATTTTTTGTTCGATTGATCCATAGTTTTTTTTTCATTTGGCGATACCTAATCGTATTTTATTTTGTGTTCTTTTTGAACTTTTTGCAGTATTTCGAGGTGTGGTGATTTGTCACCAGAAGTGGCGATTTCGCATATTTTCATTTTCGCAATGGCAAATGAGTGATTTCCAAAAAAAAAATGGCGAATTTGATGATTTTTTTGTCTAATTTTGATTTTAAATAACAAATTTCATCTCAAAACAACAAAATATTAGGAAAATTGATGAAATTTCGAGTTTTAAAAACAACTTTTTAAAAAAAATTTCGCCCTCGCTCCGCTTGGGCTCATTAATTCTTTCATTTTTCTAAAAAAAAGTTCTAAATTTTCAGTTTAATGTCAAAATCTAAGACCTTTTTTTTAGAATATTGACAAGTTTCATGTGTAATTCTAGCGATTTTATGAAAAAAAGACGAAGGTTGATTTTTTGAATTTCTCATCTGGCAATGCTGACTTTTCGACTTCCTCGGATTTTCCCTTCCAAAACCGCCACTGTTCTTACCTAATTATTGATTGAGTTGGAAGAAATTTTGAAATACGTCAAGTGGAAATTTCATTAAAAATTCAAAGATGGGAAAATTTTTGAAATTATTTCAAAGGATTTTAGGGTGAGAATTTTTCTAATTCTAATACCCAAATTTTCCCCTACTGTAAAATTTTTCCAATTTTGATTTCAAAGTTCTTCTCTAAGTACTTTTTGTTTTTTAAAACCTCTTCCAACTCAATTTTTTTTTCAATACTATAATCTAATTTTTTGAATTTAAAAAAAAATTAATTTTATGCTATTTAGAATTTATTTTTTTCAATTCAATGATAGGAAAAAAAATCCAAGAATAAGATATTGAAAAAAAAATTAAAACATCAAAATTGGGCAAATTTTGGGAAAATTGAAGTTTGAACTATTGGAAAAATTTTAATATTGGACATAATTTAAAAAAAAAATTAGAATTAAAAATATTGAAAAAATAATCCCATTCGCGTCAGAATGATTTAGGAGCTAGTATCAGTTTCCCGTATCATTTTACATCTATGAAAAAACTTCGAAGTTCGAATCTCGTGTAGTCGAATTTTTCGCTACAGTCTGTAGCAAGTTCGCAGTAAAAATACGCTGGTATAAAAGAAACGATACGATGTGCTACGAACAAAACCCCTTTTTGGTTTTGTTCGTTAGTTAAATAATATAAGAAACGTATAATAACAAAAACATCGGCATTAAAAAATACTCGAGCTGTACAAAACGCGTATCCGTGCAAAGCGTTGTAAAAAAAATCAAATACAAAAGGGGTTGCAGTTGAAAGTTTCCGTGAAAACTGAAAATTACTTTGGAATTTTTCTCTCCTCTGTGAGCCGTTTTCTCATCACGTGAAAAGTTATTTTCCCACATTGTACGAGAGAAAGTCTCTTTAACAAAACTTTTTTTCAAGTATCTCGCTACGTGTATTACGAAGAGATTTACGAAACTGAGTGAGGAAAAAATAAACAGCGAAAATTTCTAAAACGTGTTTTCTGTATTTTTTAAAAAGAGAGAAATTTTTCTAGATCTAAACTGTGTGTAATTAAAACAATATTTGTTGAGGATTTGTTACTACGGTGCTGGCACCTGTTTTTTTTTATTATTGTATTGTACCTGTGTTATGAGGTGTTTTCTTGTTTACGTCAGTTCTACCCAGGGTATGTTCTAAGAAAAGAATGAATGAGACTGCTCAGTGGCAGAAAGTCCTATTGTGATGTTTGTTATTTGAAAAATCCCCAGTAATGTGGCATAAATTATTTTCCCTTTGGTTTATTGAACTGTTTCAATACAACCGAGCTCAATCGAATCATCTGTTATCCAATTGTTTTAAATAGAATGAATTCGATTTGTTCGCGAACGATTTAATTAATCATTTCTGATTCAACTCATTTATCCTTAAAAAATAGGTAGGTAACGTGACTTAGGTGCTTGACACCTTTCGGATGCGTTTGTTCACAATCATAATGATTTTGAATTTCAACTTCAACATTGCATTATGGTAGGCATATTTTCAATCTCATTGTAAGGACACTCGAGTGAGATGTAAGTAACTTTTTTTAAATTGCACTTTCTATAATGAACCATTCTCTTCTCCTTTATTTCAATCTATCATTGTGTTGAAAAAATTTCTTAAGAAATGTTTGAATAAATAATGAATAATATTTAAAAGTTGATTAAACAATGTTTTCAAAAAAAATTAAAAAATCGTTAGGTATAAAAATTATATCAAAAATATTTTTTCAAAAGAATTGAATTATTTTTACAAAATTAACTTTAATTTAAAATTTTATTCAATGTATTTTCAATACTTTTAGTTTGGTGACGTAATTATTTGAAAATTAATTTTTTGAAACCAGATTTAGTTTATGTTTTGAAATTTTTAGGAGAAGCCAATCACTTTTCCCTTGAAAAGAAAAACTTTAAAATTTGATCGATTTTTTTCGAGAATTCATCATTTGTTCAAGTGGAATTGTAGAGGAAATAAGAAAAATTGCCCAATGAAATTTCGCGACTTCTAATCAAATGACTAAATGCTGAAAAATTAAAATTCTTTAGATAACATTTAAGGAATTATTCGACTCTAACGAAAAAATCAGGTTCGATCATAATAAATCAGTTCTTCGGCTCAAAATGCTATCTTATCCAAAGACTGAAGGGAAGGAACTGCAAAGAGCAGGATGGGACAATCCTCAACGTCTACAACACTTCGTATTCAAGGATCATTCAACTCCTTAACATTATAATTAATCAAAAAAATTCATGCTTCGAGTTTTTGTCGGCAGACATGAAAAAGGAGTAAGAGTAAGACAAACTTTTACAATTTCACTCTCTTATTCTGATTCGGTGAAAACGTACAGATGAAAGGACAGAATTTTAGTACAGGTAAGAATCAGGAAAAAGAATATCACTGAGAAGGAATTAGAGTGAAAAAATCACTAAAAAATCAGCGAAATTGATTGCAAAAAATCTACAAAAATTAACTGGAAATCAGTTTATTTTGCTGATTTGTTCTGGGCTGCTATTCTTACTGCTTATCGATGATTTTTCACTGATTTAGAACGAAGGAGTGAGATTGGTTGCTATAAGGAGGATGGTTCTACATCGAAAGAAAGCAAATATGGACCCACAATAAGATAAATTAACATTTGAAAATTTCCTAAATCTTACTTCTCAAAATTCTTTGAATTTTCTACAAACAAATCAATACTATTTTTGTTGTTTCCTTCCAAACAAATAATTAGTTGTCCATAAGTTCAACTTGATCACCTTATAGACCATTGTCCTTTTAATATTTTCGAACCCGAAATCACTTTGAATTGATAAAAAAGCAACATTCTGTTTTGCTGAATCAGTGAGAAATCACTGATCAACAATCAGAACAACAGCACAGAAAAAAATATAGCAAAATCAACAGATTTTCAGTGAATTTTCACTAATTTTGTTCACCCATTTCATTTTAGCGATTTTTCATTGATTTAGAAAAAAAAGGGTACCTACTCGACGCGAAGACTCGATTGACCAAAAGTGATCTAAACGAATCATTTCACCATCACAGCCTGCCACTTCAATGAAATAACTACCTAATTTTAGGAATAATTTCAAAAAATCTCAAAATTGTGGGAAAATGTCTCGCAATGATTTTTTAAACAAAGAAAAAAAAGAAAACACGAAAGATCTCCTTTTGTATTCTTGTTTCAATTCGTATTGAGGCAGATAAGGAAGAAAAGAAAAATAATGATAATTAAAAAATTTTTAACTTGAATTAAAATTCAAAAGTCACTAGCATGAAAAATATCATACTTTGAAAGAAAATATAAAATAATGATTAAAATTGGACAGATATTCATCGACAATCTGAGTAGATATTGGGTAATGATTTTTCTGCTTCGTCCAAAATTTTGAAAAATATGGATGCCAAATTAGTAATAAATTTGATCGAAGATAGAAACGAAACATGTAGGTATTGGCTAAAGACGTTGAACATCGGCGCTGATCTTAAGAAAACACGTAAGTCCGATGTTCAAGAGGTAAAAACCAAACAAGATGAGAAAAAAAAAGTCTTTTACTTAATTACTCAAATGTATGCCTACTATATTTTTACTTTTACCTATACCTGACCTAAGAACTTCACGATTGTTTTTGATTTTGATTTTTACTTTTACTTGTAAGAAACTTATGGTTTTTTTCAGTTTCTCAATAAAAAATGACTTACAATTGATTCAACAATAATTTTTACTCTTCTGACTGATCAATTTTCAGGAAAAATCTCCTCCCCCCCCCTAATCCAAATTCATAACTCGGTAGTTCCAAAATTTCCTTAGAATCACCACTTTGGAAAGTACCATACCACATTCAGAAAAATGAGATTGTCTTCAAGTAAGTTATCAAACGTCCTTTCCGGATTTTTTCGTCAAACTCATAAGCTAGTTTATGACGCACATTGAAATTCGAAAATATATCTAGCGATTAGAAACGATGTCGCCGAGTATTTTTAATATCAAATTCCAGCATCCATCTAATGAGTCAACTAATACAGAGAATAGATTATGTCATCGTTTGTCACGAAAAAATTAAACAAAAAAATAATGAAGAGGAAAAGGAAATGATGGGTAATTACAGTAAAAAAATCCACCACGTAAATTGCGATCGCGTGTTGTGATCGAATGAAACAACAATTCCAAGAATCAAGCCAGAGTGGACCCATTGGTTTTCGAATAGAAAAAAATCCACCAATTATTATTCTCAGCAGTAAAAAGACGCGAAAAAAACGACGAATAAAAATCGAATATTCGTAAACGCGTGAAGAGAATACTTCTAGAATTTAGACCTCTTCCCGTTCCTGAAATTCTCAGTTATCATTTTGGAAAATTTTCAAGAATTTAAAAATTTAGAAAATCTCGAATTTCGATTACACCTCAGAAAATTTGACGAACTTCTGGAGAATCGGGTGATGGGAAATTTCAAAATCCAAATGGTAAAATTTTGAAAATTCTGATTCCAAATTTAATGATTAATTGATTAGGTATCATCATAGCACTGAACCTGTACCAATTAGGAACTTTTTAAAAACGTTGACCAATGAATATTATCTCGTGGATAAATAATCAAATTATTTTTATTTCTATCAAAAAATGTGAAAAACCGGTCGAATTTCAGCAAATTTAGTCCCCTATATTCACTCCAGAGTAGGAATATGGAAACCAGTAAAAGATCTCTATAATTATGCAGTCGTTTACCCATGGAGATCAAAAATTGTATTAAAGGTGTGGTTGGATGGTGAAGTTGTGCCATGTTGGAAAAAATTAAATTTTCAAACATTTCTGAGAAAAAAACACAAAAAACTGAGTTTGAAATCTCAAGTTTGAGGGACATCTCTCCCTCTAATCATGAAAGTAGAGACATTTTCCAACTCAGGGATTCAATCACATGTAAATGACACCAAAAAAGGGCTGACAACCCAATTTCGAAAAATTAAAGGCTAAACCTCTCAATGAACCTCCCCCTGCCCCTCCTATGGGGTTTGGTGATGACCTCCCAGACTCAAAAAACTCCTTTCAGTGTCCCTGATTCACCATACCAAATTTCATTTCTCGATCATAATTTGCTGTTCATGGTCAAAAAACGCACTTCTCACCACTGGACTATCAAAATAAAAGCAATTTTTGGGAAGGGGCGGACCCCAGGGATGAGAAGTGGGGGAACTGCAATGAACTTTCTAGGTGTATAATTTTATTACAAATACTTTTCGTTATTACACATTTTGCACTATCTTTGATATTTTTCACAATAAATAAGAATAACTTGATTTTGAGTAATTCTGTAAGTACATTTTTGGAATTTGAGGCGCAAGGAAGGCTCCAAAGCGAATTTTTATAATAACCAAAAATGTAGAGAAGTTTTCAAGGAAGAACATTTACCTGAAAATTTTTTTTGTAGAATGAATAGAAAAGGAGATACGCGCATTTTTAAGAAAGTTAGGTGGAGCCTCGGAAAAAGAGGGGCCAGAAAAAATGGCACCCAAGCTCATTTTTTTCTAAATACATTCTAGATTAAAAATCAGTCGTCAAATTGCTTTTTACAGTTGGACTTGCTCAAAAAATAATTTCAAATCACTCATTCAATTCCAATAATACATCGGAGGGATATCCAAAGCTACCCAAGCCAGTTATTCGCGTACCTTCGCATAAGATGAAAAAAAAAACCGCATCTATAAATATTATTCTAATACGAATACCACTCGAGGCAATCCAAAGATGCATCCGAGCCAAATGCATAAAAAGCAGCAACGAGTACCATATAACTAATGTGTGAATCAATGTTGAATCATCTACGTACCAACGTTTTGGAAAACTCTTCCATTATTAATTTCACGCTACCTAAATTAAAATCGTGTTTTTTTACGATTATTGGCTGCTGATGAAGATAGGTACGCCATGTTGAAACATTCTGCATACATGTTGGTCGGTATAATGGGATACAATAAACTGAGGCCATTAAGGTGATACCTTGGCGTATTTAATAGGTACCTACATAATAATGTCGCGAAACAACAAATCCCCTATTTTCTTTAATTTTTTTCACCGCCACACAGCCACACACCATCACCGAATACGATTGCCAGTCGAAAACCCAAACCGAACGTTATTTTATTACAGAATTTTTGTAAAAAAATTATAATAAAATAACCGCGATATTACGCAACGCGATGGTATTAAGGTGGTTTTGTAATCCAGATTTTTTATTCTCGCGTATTTTTTATTTATTTATAGAAGTTCGATTGTTAATTAAGAATATTGTAGATTCACGCTTAACCCATAGGAACTGGTTTCTAATACTCCACTAAAGTGGGATTAATGAAGACAGGTTTGGCTGCGACTCGGCTGCGACCGTTGCGGCCGCGCATTCTTTCTACTTGTCAGGTTTTGTTCTTGAAAATGAAATATAACTGGAACTGGTGATCAAGATGCCGCCGCCGGTGCTGGCGTTTCAAATCACAAATTCACAATTTGACCGATTCCCGAACAGGTACCAGTACAATTGGCAATTTTCGAATGCGGACACCCTCGTGACGCTGGAAGCGTCGTCGAAACAAAGGCCAATTATTGACGACGTCAATCTACCAGAAGGGAAGTACAGGTCTATACGCTAGACATCCTAATTCAATGGTTACTTATTAAGAAACGACAACCATCACCTTGTCTACACACCGAAGAGGGTGATAAGAAAAATGATTACTCATCGTCCGCAATGCAAGCGCAGACACATAACAAATAAGCCACTAGGGGAGATGCCAACGAGGTGCAGAAAAGGAAAAAAAGCCGGCGGAGAATCCCTCTCTGAACGGCGACGGTGCTGGCAGCAAATCGATTAGCACATTGTTGACATTCTTACCACGCGTCAGTAGCATTCGCCCTATAAATGCTCGTATCGCCCTTTCCTCTAATAATTTCCTGCTAATGTTTTGATCGAGACTGACTCGATAGGCCAGTTCTTTAGTTGTGCAAATTTTCAAAATTTACGAGCGATTTTTTTTACGCTGACGAGTCGAAAACAAATTATAATTTCCTGTTTTGAAGACTGAAACGTGCATTTTTTTCGGTCGAGTTTAGACAGATCAAATTTTACGCCTGTGGCCTGAGGAAGAATTTTTAAATATATTCGTGATATTCTTACTTTGTTTTGAATCTAATTGCGATGAATTATTGCGCATGAGGAATTTAAATCTGAATGGATTTCATTGAGGAAAAAAATCGTTTACAGTTGATATGAGTGATTTTGCATTTTTCATCAAATCGGATACGAGGGGTGATCGATTTGCATTTTTTTTTCGAAAGGAGTAGCTAAAATGTTATGTCTGGACCTCAAAACGACGTGGTAACAAATTCAATTTTTCCAACTCTACATTTTTGCTCCTCTCTATGGAGCCTTAAAATTTGGCTATGTTTGAATATTTTCGAAAAATTGAGGGAAAAAATTCTGATTTTTTTCAAAACTGAAAAATTACCATTTATGAGCCTGGATATAGAAACCACCCTTAGGTGTCGAAATTTGGTTTTTCAGTTGAGGTTCCTCCTTGATTCCACTCCCTCTGAAAAGCCCAAAATCGGTGTCAACTTTAAAACCAATTTTTGACATCTAAGGATGGTTTCTATATCCAAACTCACATCTGCACCCATTTTTCAGCAGACCTTAAACATTATCAATTTTTTCATGGTTTTTTATTATCCAGTGAAAAAATCGATTTTTTTCAAAATCATTTTCTAATTTTTCTTCAATTTATAGTTTTTTGATTTGGTACGAAATATTGAAAAAGGAAAATTTTTTGATTTGGAACGAAATATTGAAAAAGGAAAATTTTTTCTCAATAATACTCCATTTTTATCCCAATTTTTCAAAATTGAACATTACTGTCAGATTTTAATGCGGGGGGGGGGGGATAAATGAGAAGTCAAAGAATTGACATTTTTACCACGTCGTTTTGAGGTCTATGCGCAAATTTCTAGCTACCTTTTCTCTTCAACCTTCGAAAAAAAGGGCAGAATTATCACTCCCCCTCCCATTCCCTTCCAAAAAACGCTTTTGGCTTCATTATTCATTTTTCATTACCTATTTATCATTTGTAATAAGATCAAAGAATCAAAGGGTTATTGAAATTCCATCAAGCATGTACCTATTGCCATTTTTGAAAGTAAGACATTTTTTTTCTTCAGTTTTTCATTGTAATTAATGAATGTGTCACAATAAAAAGGACATATAGAAAGAATGGCATTTTTGGGAAATCACGATTCAAGTTTAGTGCAATTTTATTCATACCAAATCAAGGAATTAAGCTGGGAAAAAAATTTTACCTTAAAATTTCATCTTTTTCTACAAGAAAACAGCTCGCCCATAACTTTATATCGTTTCTATATTTTTCTGTATTGAAAACAACAAGTTGAGTTATGTGTCCTTTTTGATGTGACAAAATTTAAATTCTGACTCTTCTACTTTTGATGACGTATAATTCTGCTAGAAGTGAAAACTACAAAAAAGAATTCATACAAAAGTTGGAGAGGATGAAAAAGGGAACATTTTCGTGAAAAATTTTCAAATTATCTTTTCATAGAGCGGATATGCGCCATGGCATGATTAATTTTGTAATGTTCAATTTTTTCATTGTGTAGATGATTGCAACATTTTAAAATTTCTTTAAAATATTTTCATAGTTATTTTTTGTAATAAATTTGAAAAAAATGGTACTTAAATCCAAAATGTATATGTTCAGTATTTTTTTTGAAACCAAGAAAATGAGAATAATGATGACAAAAAATAGTTATTCTTTCAAAGTGCGATGTATCCGCTCCGTGAAGAGATAATTTAAAAATTTTTCCATGAAAATGTTTCTTTTTTCATTCTCTCGCAACTTTTGTATGAAGATTTTTTTTCAATTTTCACTTTCAGCAGAATTAAACGTCATCAATGGTATAAGGGCGGGTCAAAATTTAAATTTTGTCACATCAAAAAGGACATACAACTCAACTTGTTGTTTTTAATTTAGAAAAATATAGAAACTATATAAAGTGATGGGCGAGCTGTTTTCTTGTAGCAAAAGGAAGGAATTTTAAGGTAAAAAATTTTTCCCAGCTTAATTTTTTAATTTGATATGAAAAAAATTGCACATAAACTTCAATCGCGATTTCCCAAAAACTCCATTTTTTCAATAACTATGTCCTTTTATTGTGACACATTCAATTATTATCAATGGTAATGGAGCTCTCTCCCACCTCTGATTCAATTCGTTCATAAACATCAATTTAAAAAATGGCAAGTCAGCCTCAAGCCTCAAGTTTCAATCCGTTAAGCCGATAATTTTTCAAAAAAAAACGCTTTAGCTTCAAGCCCAAGCTATTGAAAAAAATTATGCAATAAGTCCAAGTTTAAGCTGGATCTGGTACCTACAGGTATTCGTAATTTCTCTTTGACAAAAAATATAAGCAATAATTTAGGTAAGCCATAAGCCTATAAGCCAATGATTTTTCAGCAATTCAGCTGAAGTACAAGTTTAGGCTGGAAAAAATCATTCTTCAAGCTTTGAGCATAAACTCAAGCTTCTTTAAAAAAATTAATTTCAAGTTTCAGGCCTAAAGTTTAGGCTTTAATGATTGGGTTGTCAGCCCTGCACTCGACACCCTAATTAGACAGAAGGTATAGTTAGGTCATTGTAATTCCCAATATCCTTTCCCCCTTCCCTCTTCACCAACCTTCTCTCTATCAAAGTCCAATCTCAATAGAAATTTTTTCAGCCCTTTTGAAAAAAAAATTCACTCCAGAAATCTCGACAATTCCGCTCCGTACAACAATCCGAATAATTACACTGCACAAACGAACGAATAGTTGCATAATCATTCATCAAAAAGGAGGAACAATGAGAAAGAATAGGGATTCCGTTATCGATATTCTCTCACGACCTCACAAGGACGTTTACTTCTTGTTTTATTTTGAAACCAGTACCTTGAAAATACCCTTAGGGAGAATTTTTTTTTGCAACTGAAACATCGTGCGCGTTACATAGAGATTCGTATACTTTCTAATAAAAATCGCCAAGTGTGGGCAATTTTTTTCACTCCGACGAATGAAATTTTCCCCCAATTTTATTTCTTACTAGAAGCACTTAGGGCACACGTATGTTTGAAAGTATGTACCAACGGATACGTACGCACGATATTGCGTGAGTGTAAATTGCTTTTATTTCGATGGTGATTCGAAGAAGCGAAGAAAAAGGAGACAGGTTATAGTGGAAAATATTACCTAGGTATGCTTTAATTTAGTGATATTTTTATTTATAAAAATGATGCTTACTCGTATACTATGTTTTATTTGGGAACCGGTTTGTTCTCAAATTAGGCTCGTGTATGTGTACACACGCGGTTTCCATAGATCGAGGTCAGTTGACGCGGATTTAGATGTTAAAGATAATAGTACCGATAGTATAGATTTTTTCGGCCGTGTGAATGTTGCGAGTTTTTTAACGGTGAAATAGCGAGGACAGGTAAAGCTAGGTGATTTGCTAGTGAAGCGTGAAACAGATATGAAATGTTGAAGAGTTACGAGACGCCGGAGGCTCCATTGATAAAAAGGTCAAAATTTAAAGAATCGAAATTAATTTTATTCGTAATGCGATACTAATGCGGTACGGGCTGGATACGGTTGCAAATTGCAATGAATTTTTTACCAGAGTGACGTGACGGATTGATTCGTGCTTTTTCGTTTGCTGTGATTGATGGAGAAAAAAATTTCGTGCGGTTGGCTCGTTGAAGTTGGAGTGGCTACGCAATGGGGAGAACTTTAAATCAAATTGGTACCTAATACGAAAATTAAAGAAATACGAATTGGAATGAAAATTGAATTATTTATAGAAATGTTCACCAAAATTATTCAAGACCAGTTATTAAAAAAAAAAAGTCAAGAAATAGCATTTAAGAGGTGAGGCTCCATTGCTGTTTTTCGAAAATAGAAAATGGACATTTAAAAAAAAATTAGGACATGAAAGTAAGTAGAATGTGGTGAAAATTGCGGATCTCTCACTGGAATTTGTAACACCAGAATGAGGTTCCTTCCAAATTTTACAATTTTCAATAATCGAAAGAAAACAATTTCTTACTTTCTTGCAAGTTCTAGCTGATAAGACAGTTCAACATACTATCATTATGTTCATCAAAATTATTCAGAGGCTCTAGAAGTGTAATTACGACCAGTTATCAAAAAAATTCAAGAAAATTTCAATTAAAATTAGCCTAACATGCATAATTTTATCCAAAATTACCACTCGGAGTCCATCACTTTCATTGTTAAACTCATACACCCAAACACAAAAATACATTTTCACTTCCCAATGAACAAAATTGTAATTCACAAAATGACCTCAGATACTTCAACCAACTAGCATTTAACAGGTAAGGCTCCATCGCTGTTTTTCGAAAATAGAAAGTGGAAATTAAAAAAAAAATTAGGACATGAAAGTAAGTAGAATGTGGTGAAAATTGCAGATCTCTCACTGGAATTTGTAACATCAGAATGAGGTTCCAAATTTTATAATTTTCAATAATCGAAAGAAAACAATTTCAACATATTATCATTATTTCCTTGATTTCTGAGGGTCTTTATGAGTATGATTTTTGTACTTTTATGTACCTACACCAAAAACGTCAACGTTGGAGATGTTTTAGAATCGAATATAAAAAGAATAATATTACGATTTGTTCGATATTAAGGGTATAACAGTTTGATTTTAACTCTAGAAGGGACATAAAAATGTCTTTTGAACACAATTTCAAGGAAATTTGAAACTTTCTCAAAATTGAAGAAAAGAAATCAGAAGAGGTAAAATATGCTTCCAGAGGAAATTTCAACCTTTAAAATCGATCCAATTTTGAAAATTTTACTTTTTCGTTCTTTTTTAAAATAACTCCTAAAATAACGCTTTTGACCTCGATCAACGCGTCTACTGGATCTGAAAAATTAAAATTCTTGCCAATTTCTATTTTTTTTTTCTTGTTTCAAATTTACCCAAAAAATCCTCTTTTTCCATCTTTCGATTAAAGAAAGAATAAAATGTTGAAAATTGTCGCTTTTCGTGATAGAATTACTAAAAAAAAGCTTGCTATTTTCTGGTTTTCAAGCTACTGAGGTAAAACTGGGTAAAATTTTAGCTAATTTTTGAGTTTTCTCCCCAAGAAACACCCTGCTTATACAAACATCATGTTTGTAAACACTTCCCGAAAAATCAAGAAAATCAGGAGAAGAAATTTCACCCACAATCGTAATAATACACACAAATATCTATCGAGAAAAAGAAAAAAATCAAAAAAATTAAATTTCTTTCTAACCCTTTGAACTCCAATTGAGTGACACGAGGCTCAAGTGAAGGACCTAAAATTTTCACCACGTTCTTCTGTTGTAGTACTATAATAACTCATTTTTCAATCCTCAACACCTTATTTCTCAAAAATAAAAACGATAGATGACCCACTCTACTCATAAACGTTATTACCAGAACTTAAAATTATGAAAAAAATGGTACACCAATCTCACAGAAAAAATATGCATATTTTGAACTGTAGCAAAAAAAAAAAAAAAAAAAAAAAACTAAATCGTCTCACGATATACTGATGAGATCAAGTATAGCATCCGTCATCTGGTAATAGGTGCATTCAAGTGCGAATTTTCTACAAAAAAAATGTTTCTCATTTTTTCGCAAATTTTTTTTGATCAAGCACACATCAACAAGAAAAATGGTACCTTCATACTTAATTCCTTAAAATTTACAATAGGCACAATTTTTTTGATAAAGCTAAACAAATTATGTCCGTTTTAATTGAGATTTATTAAATTTATCGACTGGATTCGGGATATCATGGTTCACAGTCATTTTCCCAAAGCGAATTTCCCAAAGAAATATTTTCCCAAATGACCGATTTCCCCCAAAAAATTTCCTGAATCCGTTTCCCGAATGAAAAAATCCGAATAGAATCACCCAATGACCAATTTCCGGAATGACCTACTCCCAAATAGGGTTTTTCTCCAACATTTTTGTCGAAGTGTGAAGTTTTGAATTTTATAATTTCCATGCAATGCTTAACTGAGTGATTTCACGTCTGCGGCTGCTATAAATGTGCATACGTAAAAATGACAGCGACTAAAGTGGGCAAAAATAAGTTGATCATAGACAGGTACAATGGTACAATCACCTGTGGTCCAGAAGTTCTAAAGGGCGTACATACTGGGATTGCAGGAGAAATTGTTGTGGTAAAAGATTCAACAGAATCAAAGCCACCAGTACCCGCCCAGCCGAGATCAATGTCGAGCCCTGCAATTAACTCAAGGCATTGACCATAAAGCTGCAGCGCGCCCAAAGTTTCAAGTCTTCTAACCAAAAAAGAATTGTTGAAAAAGGTGGTTAGAAGAACACATCGACGAAATATGCTGCCGAATCCAAAAACTTTGGGAGAATTGGCAGAAGTGCCTAACCAAAACCAGAAAACTCTACTTTAATTGAATTCTGGATTTTTCCATTCGGGAAAACGGATTCAGGGAATTTTTTCGGGAAGTCGGTCAATCGGGAAAATGTCTGTTCTGGAAATTGGCTTCAGGAAACCTAGTGGTACTGACATTTATTAATGCATGAGCCGTTGTATCAACATTTGAAATAAGTAATTGTTTGAATTTTTTTTGGTACCTACTTTCACACTTCATCAATTAGGTTTAGTCATTATTTGTTCTTTTAAACGTAGATTAGGAATTTAAAATTAATTTTTTTGTGATAATTTTTCATAGATAGTTTTAATTCAATAATAAGTAAGTAATATTTTTTTAAAATCATTTTCCGCTACAAGCTTTAAAATTAAGTTTAAAACAAGAAAATTGAATTAAATTCATTAAATTTAAAAAATATATAAAATTGAATATATTTTTAAATTGGATTATTTGAATTTATTATTCATTTTATTAAATTTTGAAACTTTAAATTTATTTTATATAAATTTAATGTTTACAACATTTTTGCAACAACTCAATTACAACAGATGTTTATTTTCCTTTTGTGATAAAGTTCACACAATTCCAGAGTTATGGACCACAGAGTCACTGCTTGGGTACGTGAGAATTTTTCATTATAAATTAATAAAATTAGTTTTATTAAGCTATGCTGTCTATTGAATATCCGTAAAATGAGAATTCTCGTAATTTCAAAAAAGAACACTCTCTTCACCCTTTGAATAAAAAATTCAAAGAAAAAGGAAAATGTTTAAATTTTTTGTTATTTTCTGATTTTTCTTGTTTTTCTGGCCAGTAGGTACCATCTAATTGTATAATAACGAATCATGCAAATTGTTTTTAGTTTTACAGCATACAAATGTAGGTAAGTAAATTTTTCCTCTCCTAAAAAAACTGGCATTGGCAACAGGACAACACCCTCTGCAATTCTTCCTGTCGCTGGTATTGCCAAGCAAAAACAAAAAAAATATCTAACTTGTTTCTGTTCCTTAAATTTGTTATACTAACAAGGGAGCTACCCGAAGTCGGACACGCGGAATGAAACATTTTTTTCACAGGCTTGTAGAGCATCACCAAATACTTCTACAACCAAAATTTCAGCCCCTAAAGTTGATATAGGGGGGAGCTATGGAGGTTTGAATTTCGAAAAATCGCCTAATACACCGAAAAAGTACAAAAATCTAAATACATATGTAACTCGCGTTCTTTTGGCGTTTAAGAGATGGATTTTATACCAGGAAGGCCATCTGAAGATGGGATAGTCACCTAGATTCGAGTTTAACATCGGTGGGGGGGGGGAATTTTCACTCATACATTGGTCGTTATTACAATTTTTCTACATCACGCATAAAATGTATGAGTGAAAATCCCCCCCCCCCGATGTTAAACTCGAATCTAGGTGACTATTCCATCTTCAGATGGCCTTCCTGGTATAAAATCCATCTCTTAAACGCCAAAAGAACGCGAGTTACATATTTAGATTTTTGTACTTTTTCGGCGTATTAGGCGATTTTTCGAAATTCAAACCTCCATAGCTCCCCCCTATATCAACTTTAGAGGCTGAAATTTTGGTTGTGGACGTATTTGGTGATGCTCTACAAGTCTGTGAAAAAAATCTTTCATTCCGCGTGTCCGACTTCGGGTAGCTCCCTTGTAAGCTCTTTTTCCATCCACAAGCCTCCTCTCTCCACAGATTTTCCTCATAATTGAAATTATTTGTTTGAAGAAATGTTTTGTATCAATTTTATTTATATATTTATTTTAGTTTTATATTTTCTTTATTCATCCTGTTCTGTTTATTCCCTTCAAAATCTATTTTTGTTATTTCTATTTTTTATTTTTCTGTACTTTAATTAATAGAAGTAACGTGAAAAGGATCCGGCCGGCCCCCACTCACCCACAACTGGGTATCGGGGACCGCTATGTGATATCTATGAAATACATTTTTGTAATTCTTTCTTAAATCAATCAATCAATCGATCGATCAATAAACTTCCTCCTTCAATAATCGATCTCAACTCGATGAAATCTTCCATCTGTTCCAATCACATAAACACGTAATATGCCCCATATCGTCATTTCATTAACACCTCCGCACTCGTATCGAGCTCAACACTATTCCACCCCTCATCATCCAAGAATACCTTCCTTCTCATATGGCTCACAACAACAACAACAAGGCAACCACAGCAAAAAATCCTTCTTTCCTTTCACCATTAATCAAATCCACGCGATTAAAATCTCTTATTCATACAATCGTACATCTACGTGCGAGTTTCATTCGCCAGACGAATCCGCGTTGCTTTTTGTAATTTTTTTTTCTTTTTTTAAAAACCACGCTAACGGTATACGCGGCGCAGTGTTGTATAATACGCGCGTATATATACGAAATAAATAACAGGTAAAAACTACAAGAGGCCGCGCGTTGCGGCGTTATTTGTTGAAAAGCTTCGAGAAAATGAGATAAAGCGAAGAACACAAAAGGATGGAAAAATGATAAGGAAAATATAAATAATAAAGTACGTTGGGGAGTGATAATAGAAAATGTGGGCTGCATTATAAAAAAGCCTAGCGCGGTAAAAAGCTTCTTGCAGTACAATAAACCGTATTCGTGAGTTCGCATATTTTTTAACGAGAAACTTTTCAGAATGAATATAAAAAGTAGACAGAGAGAAAGAGAAACTATAGAATACTGTTTCAGAAGAAGCAAACGAAAGCCAAAGGGTCGATGAGCAATAGGTGATGCTCGATTCATACTCCACCAATAAGGTGACCAAAAAGAAACGCTGAAATAATACCTATTAATTTAATAAGTTTATGTACTACCAACTCACTTCGTGATTTTTTTTTTAAAAAGAACACGAAGTGAGTAACTCATTTCGTAAGGCACGGTGTCTATGAAAATTCTCGTTATTTTCTGAATTTTTCTTGACATTCTCATGGATTTTTCCCACTTCAAATTTTCTCAAAAAAGAACATTCTTTTTATCCTTGGAATAAAAAATTTAAAGAAA
This sequence comes from Pseudococcus viburni, assembly GCA_033439095.1. NCBI lineage: Eukaryota > Metazoa > Arthropoda > Insecta > Hemiptera > Pseudococcidae > Pseudococcus > Pseudococcus viburni. The sequence goes on along the minus strand of JAVBJF010000717.1, from coordinate 51,727 downwards.
AAGAAAAATGTTGAACTTTTTTTGTTGTTTTCCTGGCCAGTAGGTACCATTGTAAGTGCATAAAAACCGAATCATGCCAATGGACAAGTTGCATGAAATTTTTTTTGGAAAAAATTATGAAAAATCGAATGATGCATAATGTTACCCATTTTGTTATTCCATGTAAGTAATTTTCTATTCTTTCCTTTCAGATTCATACGAGTAAACAATTCCCGGATATTATTCGCGAACGTTCATTTGTAATGGGCAAATGGTATTTTGGTGAGTAATTTTCATTTCATATTATCCATTCTGTCGTCAACGACTATTTTTATTCTTTTTGTCGCGATGACTGCACAATGAATTACTCGAGAACGTACATCGTCCAAAACAATATTTCTGTTCGCCGAATTCGTTATTTTATTAAGATGAAGAGATGCGGTTAGGTTATTCTTTCCAGCGGTGAACAATTTGGATGATTTTCGATGGCAAAATGAAAACGAACGTGCATACAGAAAAACCAGTCTGAATCGATTATCACGTCGAATTATAAATTCATGACTGTGACACGGAGGGTACGGAGTTGTTTTTTTTCTAATGCTGCTGATATTCGTATAAAAGCAGAATTATGAGACGATAAACAAAACCATCATTGACGAAATAAGAAAATTCAATAATTAAATCGTTTCGTCAAAATTACGAAAAATTATTTAAAATTTAGAAGATCAACAGCCATATTATGGGATGGGGTTTCGAAGTGTGCCTGTCATTTTTTTTTTAATAAGATAAAAATATTTTTGTAAAAAGTGGAGGGAAATGAAATGTACGTAAATTAACTATAGACATATCTTAAGTTTAAGAAGAAAAGTGGTTCTAAAAATTTTTTTACACAAAAATATTTATCTACAAAACTCAATCTTAATAGGACGAAGGGTTCAAAAATTGGTGTACACTGAATCTGAAAAATGGAAATTCTTGCTATTTTCTGGATTTTTCTTTCCATTTCTATGCCATTTTTTTTGCTTTAAATTAGCTTTAGAAAAAAAAAAACTTTTTCATACTTCGATTCGAAAATTCAAGAATATAAAAAACATTAAATTTTTGTTGGTACAGAAAAATTACTAAAATTCTTGCTATTTTCTGCTTTTTTAGCCAGCAAAGGTAAAATTCTCGCTAATTTTTGTATTTTCTAGTTTTTCTTGCTAATAGACAACTTGTCATTTGACTCGAACTTTTTCTCAATTTCTCGCGAATGACTAACAAAAAATCTTACCATTCGATGATTTCTGAAAAAAATCTACTACCAGATCATGTCGAGGCGTTGAAATGTTGAAAATTTTACAAAGCAATTATATTCTAGGAAATCATGCGTGTTTTACCAACTTGCGTTAATATTTGATTTGAATGAAGAATAATGAATAATGCTTCTAATCATCAGAAGAAATAACAATATCTTCATCTACAGAATTTTTTCTGTTTTGAAAATTGAAATTTTCGTGATTTCTCGACATTTTTGCCAAATTCAAATTTTCTTAAAATTTCTTGAAACTCTAAAAAGACAAATTTTCCCTCCAATTTGAAAAAAAAGCAAAGAAAAAATCGATGATTTGGTCATCACTTACAAAACCAATAGTCTTTGGCGTTTGGTCAAGAAGAAAAAATGTTGAGAATTTCATGAATACCTACTTCAACTTGAAAAGTTCCAAAATCGGAGTAAAATTCTAAAAAACTCGAAAAAATGTTAAAAACATTACAAAAACTCGAATTTGAAATATTTTAATTTAAATTTTTTGGGGGAAAATTGAACTTGGAATAAATAACGCTAAAAATTTAAACCAAAAACGAAGGAAACGAAATCACCTCCCCCCCATCTCTGAAAATCCAGACTACATTGTATTGAAGAATTATTTTTGGGGTTCAATTTATCCAACTGTTTCAATTTGGATTGCATCCACACAAATCCGGTTTGATGATAAGTAAGTCATTTTTTTATGATTCTAGGAAGAAATTAATCCATAAAATACATGCTTTTTAGGCGAATTTATACAAAATTATAAATCGTTCTGTAAGTTGGGAAATACGATGGGACTCAAGTGTGATATTTCGTTTTCATGTACTTGATGTACCCCATCACTGATAAACAGTCGAATTGCAGCACAGAAAAAATCGGTGATTAGCAATTTTTTAGTGATTATTCGAAGAATTTCACAGATTTTTCAGTGAATTTTATAAATATCACTGAGTTTTCAGTGAATTTTCACTTATTTCCAGTAATTTTCTTTCACTGACTTGCTTTCAGTGAAAATTTTTTCACTGATTCATTACTGTGTTGCAATTCTGACGGTTTTTTAGTGATTTTTGATAAATTTCACTGATTCAGAAATGAGAGAGTATCAGGCACGTCGATTTTTAGTTTTGTGATTTTTTTTTTGGTCCAAGACTTATTTTTTTCTTGAAATTCTGCTCAACATTTTAGGATATTTTTCTGGTCATAAAGTGACTAATGATTTTTTTGAGAAGTATTTTGTAGCTCTGCATGTTCGTATGTCATTTTGTGTTCTCTATTTACCATAATGTTCCTTTCCCACCAGGGAAACTCTTTTCTCCCCCAATTCGAGGAATAAAATTCGCAACAAGCTCATTAAATTCTTCAAAAAATAAACCCTCTGAACTGATCTTTTAGGTGAAATCACATGATGGAGCAAAGTATTGACCAAATGAAAAAAATCTTGAGATGAGATTTTTTCATTAAATAATTCAATTTTTAGCTCAAAGCATCTCAATCTGCAATAATCACACCTTCTTTATCGAATCATTTTTTAAAAACGCCAACAATCGAGATTCAAACGTTTTCTAGTTTTATTCGATCATTTCTTTGCTCCAAAGAAAAGAAAAAATTCGATCATCTGCACAAAAACAAAATTGAACCTTGAAGGCGCATTCAGCAAATAAATATTTCTACATCGATTTCTGATTTACTTCGACTTCTTACAAAAAATTCCCTGTCATTTTCAATTTGTATCCTTCAAATGAATTACACAATACCACGATTCTGTACGAAAAATGTATCAAATGACAAACCTCGAAACTTAGATCGATGTAAAATATACCTACATAATCTATGCAGACAGAAGAATGACAGTAGGAAAAAAGTCTACATAAAACGTGACATTATAATAAGAAGTGTTTTTTCTCTATTAAAAAAATACACGTAGCGTGAAAATTCGTCGGACAATGTCGACAAAAGGCCTTGTGCAAGTGAAGAAGAATGGCATTCAAGGAAGAAATTTAAATAAAGGGATTTTAAAGAGATTGTGCAACGACAATAGAATGTTTCGGTCTTGTGCAAGGGTTACCTTTACCTCGCCACACCGTAGGTAAATAGCGAGCTGTCTAACTGGTTCGGAGACTTATAAGCGTCTTAATAGCTTTTACTACTGTCTCTGTGTTCGGTATTGTGTCGAGGGAATAAGCCAATTCAATGGATCTGGCTGGTTATTACGTATGCAGGGTTTTTTTTCTTCCTAGTTGGCTTTTTTTCCTTTTTGGGCAGTTTTCTTTGGCATGTTTAGGGGCTTTTTCGAGTACGTAATTGCGGGGGTGGAATTTTTGATTAATGGACGAGTAGCCTTGGAATTGACGATGAAGGTAAGCGATGGGAGATTTAATAGAAGGATTATTGTGCAGTTGTATAGCAATGTTGGTAATTTTCCTCGAGGTGGTATTTCGAGATTATGCCAGGCTTGGTTTGAAAAGATGTGACTGGGAGTTGCTCAGTCTGGAGGGGAGCTAGAAGTAGACGTGGGCGAATTTCGAGGATGGAATTTTTGCGTGAAGTATTCCAGCTGAATGATGCGAATTTAAATACACGAATACCTATGCTAGAGAACTTTCTTCCTTGTTCCTACGATGATGCTTTGTTCGATTTGGTCTTCAAAATGGTTTTGTTTTGGTGAGAATTTTGTAGATCATCATTTTTATACTACAAAAATACAATCAAATTAAAATAAGTGCTTCAAAAAGAGTTCAAAATTCAATAAAAATTATTGAATATTAAAAATCTATTATTCGGAACCAATAAAACCTTTGAAACATGACGAAAATTACTCGAAATATAGCGAAAGTAAGCATACAAGAGATCCGTAAATTGTATTCAATAAATTCTCATCACTAGATAGTATCCCCTCAAGAAAATAAAAAGTCCAAAAGTTCAAGAGGAACGTCTTTTTTTTTCTTTCTTTTTTTTTTTTGTTTTTGTTTGGTGGGTTCATACTACTAGGTCTATCAGCCCATGCAAATAACAGAATAATTTAGAAACGTATATTGCGGGGACCCCAGAAGGTATTTGCTAGACATTTCAGTATATTTAAGTCTCTTGAAATAGAGGAGCATAATTGAATATAATGTTAAATTTCCAAGAAAAAAGTAAGTAGGTAAGTAAGTTTTTCATTTACAATGTGCTTCATGATATCAATGACTATCCAAAATCTATCTGCCAAAGGAGGCAAGAAAATTACGACCTTCCAAAATAGATCGAGTTTTCTGCAAGTTTCATGACTCGAAACACCAAAAATCAATTTTTCAAGCTGAAACTGTAATATGAGGTTTTTGAATGAAGGTGCAAGCTGTTCAGCATCAAAATTGCAGTATAATTATTCCAAAAAATTTCCCAATAGGTACACGTAAAAATACAAAATCTTAACCAAAATCTATTAAATCGTTAACTTCTGGCTGAGTATTCAACCAGAAAGAAATTTGAGCTATGTGTGATCACGAAGAAAATTGAAATAAGGGGGGTTTAAAATGTAAATTTTTCCAAAAAAAAAAAGTGACGGGTGCATCAAAATTATACAGTTTGAGTAAGTCAAAGTGCCGCCTCTCTTGATTTGTTCCTTTCCATAAAAAAATCAACATCTAGAAATGGCGCAGAACTATTGCAAAACTATTGAAGTTCTTGTGAAATTTAACACGGCCATTATAAGTGAAAATGATAAAAATATAGTTACGGACAAAGTCCTATCCAGTTATTTAATAATTGACTTTTAAAATCTAAAATAATATGAATAAATCCGAGCAGATTCGATGAATTTTGGACCCAAGAGTCATTTTTTATTTTGAGAGTCGCAACCGCTGAATTTTAAAATGACTATTTTGAGGTGTTCTGATTCCTATACAACTGACTTTGTTGCCTCAAAATGCATAGAAGTACTTGGAGTTGTTCATATTTTTGATTTCCAACTTTAAAATAATTTGTTTTAAAACAACTTTTTCATCATTTTTCCTCTTATCTTCTGTGAATTCCATGAGAACTTTAAGACGCTTGCACGATCTCAGATAATTAATTAAAATTGCTCTTTTAGGTTTAGTATTTTCGGATATTGCAGATTAGTACAGTCATTTTAGCTAAAAAAATGCCCTAACCGAAAAAAAATTGGCAGGAAGGGGAAGTTTCGTATATAAGCTCAGTAAAGTATGTAATTCAATATTCCCGAACTTCCCTAAAATTGGTGCATATTTAGACCCTCTTTTGGGGGGCGAGGGGGTTCAAATTTTGGTTTTTCGGCCATAACTTTCAAAATTATGCACTTACGAAAAAAAAGTCGAAACAAAAGTTGTAGATCATAGAAAAACAAACAATTTTGTCATTTACAGTATTTCCCGAAGATGCCATGGGGAGGAACTGGAGCTTTGTGAAAAAAATCAATTTTGAAAATTTTCCAATAATACAAATAATCACCAAAAATTGGGTCCATTGACTTTTAGGAGCGGTTCTTTTGCATAGTACATCCCATTACTATGTAGAATAAGTAAAATGTATAACCGACCCCTCATCTCAAAGTAGGGGGGTGGACCCTCTGTAGAAAAAACCGCATTTTCTCCCTGGAATATCTCAGCTACAGTGAGAAATTCGAAAAATTGGTTCAAACAAACGTTGTAGAGCGTCAAAAGACGAACATTTTACTTTTTTTACTTTTTTTCTACGTGGTCTTGGAAGTGAGCAATTGCAAAAAGAAAAAAAAGCGGGGGTTCGAAAATTTTTCAATAATTCAATACATAAATTACGCCAGGTATAAAATTTAGCGAACCGATAGCCTAACAAGTTGGTTTCTCGGGGTTTCATGGTTGCTGAACACGATTTTTATAATAATTCAACCTCTAGACCCAAATTAGGCCCCAAAACAGGGGGTTCAAAATTCGTGAAAAAGTTTTGAACGCTCCCCCGCTTTTTTTTCTTTTTGCAATAGCTCACTTCCAAGACCACGTAGAAAAAAAGTAAAAAAAGTAAAATGTTCGTCTTTTGACGCTCTACAACGTTGGTTTGAACTAATTTTTCGAATTTCTCACTGTAGCTAAGATATTCCAGGGGGAAAATGCGGTTTTTTCTACAGAGGGTCCACCCCCCTACTTTGAGATGAGGGGTCGGTTATACATTTTACTTATTCTACATAGTAATGGGATGTACTATGCAAAAGAACCGCTCCTAAAAGTCAATGGACCCAATTTTTGGTGATTATTTGTAGTATTAGAAAATTTTCAAAATTGATTTTTTTCACAAAGCTCCAGCTCCTCCCCATGGCATCCTAGGGAAATACTGTAAATAACAAAATTGTTTGTTTTTCTATGCTCTACAAGTTTTATTTCAACTTTTTTTTCGTAAGTGCATAATTTCGAAAGTTATGGCCGAAAAACCAAAATTTGAACCTCCTCGCCCCCCAAAAGGGGGTCTAAATATGCTCCAATTTTAGGGAAGTTCGGGAATATTGAAGTACATACTTTATTGAGCTTATATACGAAACTTCCCTTTTCTGCTAATTTTTTTTGGGTAGAAACCTAAAATGACTGTACTAGATGGCAAGTAGTGGCTACACTGATAACGAATGTACTTGTAAGCCTTGTTGTTTGAAACACCTCAAATACATTACGTGCATAACTTTGGTACTAGAATGTTCTTATGTACAATAGTGGCACTCTAAAATTCTAAAAAAAAATCCCAAATAATGGTGACGCATTCTACTGATCACCCCCTCTAGAGAGAATTTCAATTTCAATTTCCATACATTCTAACTTCTGACTCCCTGATTTTGAAATCAAAACCCATTCATCATCTTTTACAAGAGAGATGAAAAATTGTGAGATCGCAAAATCGACAATTTCAGAATATCAATTAGGTAAATTCAAATCGCTCATTCCGAAAGTTCAAGATCGAGCCAAAAAATCAACTAGCTGCTAAAAATTCAATTTGATGAATTTTTCCAAAAAAAAAATCTTTATAACAGTACCACCAACTACGTAACGTCCGATACAATTTATATCAATTTAAAAACGCCAATAACGTGGCCAGAAAACCCACAAAAATTCATGACCAATGACCAATCATGTCCATCCTTCAACAAAAACTCCATCATCACGAATGTGTGGATAAGTTTTTCTTTTTCAATCTGCTCAAATTTTCACACATTGAACTTCAATCGCACAATTTGACAAGAAAACAAAATTTCAATTTCACACATCTTATCTCAGACAAAAAAATTGCTCGCTATTGCACACACAAAAGAAAGAGAAATTGATCGAATCTTTTGAAAACTCCCTATGGTATGTTACCTATAGTTGATAAAAGTACGCTGAATCCGATGCCGTTTTCCGTTTGTTTCTAGCTTTCCATGTTTTTTTAAAATAAATTTTATTGACTTTACTTTTCGAACGGCGCTCGTGAACTGTCTCATTTAGGTCAACCTAACAAGGGAGCTACCCGAAGTCGGACACGCGGAATGAAAATTTTTTTTTACATGCTTACAGAGCATCACCAAAAACTTCCACAGCTAAAATTTCAGTCCTTAAAGTTGATATAGGGGGGAGCTATGAGGGTTTGAATTTCGCAAAATCGCTTAATGCACCGAAAAATAAATTACAAAAATCTAAATATATAACTCGCGTTCTTATGGCGTTTAGGAGATGGATTTTATACTAGGAAGGTCATCTGAAGACGGGATAGTCGCTTAGGTTCGCGTGTAACATTTGGGAGGGGGAGGGGATTTTTCACTCATACCTTTTATGCGCGATGTAGAAAAATTGTAATAACGACCAATGCATGAGTAAAATCCCCCCCCCCGATGTTATCCGCGAACCTAGGCGACTACCCCATCTTCAGATGACCTATACCGAGGGCAGTTCGTGGTATGAAATCCATCTCCTTAAGGGCATAGTTCCCATAATATTTTGCCTATTCGTTTTCCTGACTTTTACATTAGTCTTATGGGACGTTATGAAATATTAGTTTGCGGGTAACGAGATGGATGAAATCGACTCAAATTTAGAATTCTGGCATTTTCAAGATGATATCTACAATCGTACGCATGGTTTTCTCGTTACATCTCATATTTTACGAAAAAAAATGATTAGAAAAATCACTGGATTTTTCCAAAAAAATTCAATGACTTTCTAATTCATTTTTTTCATAAAATATCAAATGTAACGGGAAAACCATGCGTACGATTGTAGATATCATCTTGAAAATGTCAGAATTCCAAATTTGAGTCGATTTCATCCATCTCGTTACCCGCAAACTAATATTTCATAACGTCCCATAAGACTAATGTAAAAGTCAGGAAAACGAATAGGCAAAATATTATGGGAACTATGCCCTTAACGTCATAAGAACGCGAGTTACTTAGATTTTTGTAATTTTTCGGTGTATTAGGCGATTTCTCGAAATTCAAACCCTCATAGCTCCCCCACCCCCATAGCAACTTTAGGGGCTGAAATTTTGGGTGTGGAAGTTTTTGGTGATGCTCTACAAGCCCGTGAAAATTTTTTTCATTTCGCGTGTTCGACCTCGGATAGCTTCCTTGTTGAACATATTTAACGATCCTTCAATTTATTTATATCCATCGATCCATGTCTGTAACAGCATCGAACCACTTCTATACCCCGTTTTTTAGAAGTTCTGAAGTTCTTGGTAATCGTTTGAAACACTTTTTTCACAGCAGGAAAGTTGAACAGTGATTGACAAGTTTCTTCATCAGAAGAACGATTTTCAAACATTTCACCACACGTTATCAACCATTTCGACTTTTATTTCGAAAATAATGTGAAAGAATTACGAAAATCAACGAAAACCAATGCCCTCAAAACGATAACAGAAAACTGAACTTCTCGAAAGCCACAATACAGGGATGAAAAACCATAAAATAAAACTTCTAATTTTGGCTTTCGAATGAAAATTTCATTTCCAGTGATTTTCTTTCACTGAAAGCAAGTTAGTGAAAGAAAATCACTGGAAATCTGTGAAAATTCGCTGAAAACTCGGTGATATTTATGAAATTCATTGAGAAATCGGTAAAATTCATTAAATGATCAGTGGAAAATCGCTGAAAATCAGTGAATTTCACTCATTTTTTCTGTGCTGCGATTCTGATTGTTTTTCAGTGATTTTTAATAAATTTCACTGATTAAGAAATGGGATAGGAAAGGGATCCTTCGGCACTGTGAGAATAGGAATATTGAAAAGCAATCTCCAAACATTTGCATTGAAGACCATATCGATATCAACGATAAAAAAATAAAATGGAAAGTTCTTACAACAAGCAAACAAGAAGTAAGTAAGCTTTCGAATTTTTCGCGTTTCAGCTTTAAGATATTTTATGAAACTTTCAGCTTAAAACTACAATGATAAAAATCATCGTCCATGTCTGTACTAATATTTTCTCAAAATTATTATTTTTTCAGCTTTCGAAATTTTTTCTTAAAATTTTAATTTTTCAAATTCCAATAAATTTTTCTTCCACTAAAATTTCTTCCTCAAATTTTTTTAGCTCAAGATTTTTTTCAATTTCTTCAATTTTTATGGGCTGAAATTTTTTAATTTACTGATATTTATCTCATTTATCAACTGTAAATTTCCATTCTTTGATTTTAAAATTTTTAAAAACTTGACATTCTCTCAATTTTTTTACCTTGAATTTCTTTTAAAAAATTTTCAGCCCAAATATTTTCAAAATTTTTTTATTCTAGAAATTTTAGAGGGGGAAAATGATTATAGAAAAAATTTTGAGCCGAAGAAATTAGAATTTTGAGAAAATATTTCAAGAGCTGCAAAAATTAAAATTTCAAGAAAAAATTTCGATAGCTATAAAAAGTTTGAGAAAAGATGTGATAATTTTAATATTGAGAAAAAATTTCTAAAGTTGAAAAATATGTACGTATTTTAGAAAAAATACAAGAGTTGAAAAATTATTAGACCCAAGAAAAAAAATTTGGAGGGAAAAGTTTCAGAGGTGATAAAGATATTTATTTTTAGTTGAAAAAGTTTTTGGAATTGAAAAATTTTAGGGAGAAATCTTCAGAGTTAAAAAATATGTATCTGGAGAAAAATAAATTAAAAGTTGAAAATATTCTGAGAATCGAGAAAAAAATTTCTAGTAGGAAATTTTTGATGTCAGTTTCAAATTTTCAAGCGAAAAGCTAAAAAATAAAGCAATAGGAAAAGCTTCCGGCTAGCTTTCAGCTTAATATTTTTAAAACTTTTGAACTTCCGGCTTTCGGTTTTTTTCCTAAATTTGGTCGACTTTCAGCTTTTCGCTTTAACTATATATTTTCATAATTTGAAGGCCGATGAATTTTCATCAAAATCATGTACAGTATATAGATAAGTTTTTTTTTCCAATCCACCCAAATTTTCACACAACGAACTCCAACTGCACAATTTGGCAATAAAACAAAATCTCAATTTCACACATCCCATCTCAGACAAAAATTGCTCTCTATTGCACACACAAAAGAAAACTCCAACCATGATAACACATCACGTTCCGCAGCCACCGCCAAATATGACGACGACACGTTTATGTTTAACAAGAAGTGACACGTTCATAATGGCAATAGTATATTGGAAATTCCCCGAGGATACGAAAGCGATTGTGACTAACCCCACGACGACGACGTACCATTAAAGAAATAAGCACAGTAAAGATACCAATCGGTATATAGCAATTTTCAAAATGTCAACGAATTCGTGTATTAATCCTTTTGATTCTTTTCATTTGCTGCTGCCGCTATTGCGGTGCTGAAATCTTGGAAAACTAATTTTTAACATTTTTCCCCCGACTGCGTTACGTCTCATCCTCGTTGCTATATTTTATTTCCCCACCTATCATACTTTCTCTTATAAGTATACGTAGCTGTCTCTTTCTCCTTACACTTGGCATGCCAATTTTACAAAGTTACACAGCTTATGAGAATATAAAACCTCATCGCGATCGAATTGAAAACCATCGTCGTATCAGGCGATAGTATTTGACGAACCGCATCATCTATGAAGAATATTCATCACACCAGCTGAGACCCGGGCACATACCTGCTATTCGCGCAAACCCTCTTTTTCCCCGCTTGCCCTCGGTATCGAACAATTTAACGACTTAGAGAAGAACGAAGCTTTAAAAGCTCTTTTGTCAATAAAAAGATCAGTCTTCTTTTCTCGCGGAACGAGCTCGTTGTAAATTGCGGAAGTACCACACAACGCTCGGTAAAAGAAAGAAAAGCGCTACATCTCGGCGGGTGCACACAAGATTGAACCGCTAATCCTGGTATTATGTCGCATCTTTCATATAATAACATAGTTGCCCGGTGATAATCCTTCAATACCCTGTTGTCGAAAGGAGCTCATAAAAACCGTCTTTTCATTCTTCTTAACGTCGTCGGACGCTTTCTGCGGCTGCATCAGCGTCGCAGCAGCGCGACTCGAGCTTTCCTCTTTATATACTCGTATATCAGGAAAATCTCCGTTTTCTTCGTACCATCTTGTCGCGTACGTGTATACAAAACGTTTTCCACGCCGATGCAGCGTCGTATATACGTATGTAGACTGAGTTGGAAGGTTATTATTACATCTCGCCGAGAACCAATCACCTCGTGTATTCTTTTCGGCTAAAGAATGTAAGGAGCTTTTATACTGACAATATCTTTTCATCTGGTTTAATATACTTACACAATGGTGCCAGAAATACATGCACGGTACACACTTTCGTAAGATTTACACCCTAGAAAAGTACTGGAAATTTCTTCGCGGGAGAATTTATAGCGTGGTAAGTAGAATGGGTACTTTTCTCATTTCTGAATCAGTGAAATTCATCAAAATTCACTGAAAAACAGTCAGAATTGCAGCACAGTTATAAAAATCGGCGAACATTTTTTTCAATGAAAGCAATTCAGTGATAGAAACTCACTCAAAATCAGTGAAAATTCACTAAAAACTCGGTGATATTTACGAAAATTACTAAAAAAATCTGCGAAATTCTTTGAATTATCAGTGGAAAATCGCTGAAAATTAGTGAATTTCACTGATTTTTCCTGTGCTGCAATTCTGACTGTTTATCAGTTATTTTTCACGTATTCGAAATAAAAGAATTCAAGAAACATTCAATAGAAGTAGAAGATTTCAATGGTTAAACATAAAAAATTCAAAATGAATCATTCAGACCTGATTAAAAATCGCAAGTTCCATGTTCATTGAAAAAATCAAAAAAAAAATTGGAAGGATTTCTATGTCAGGATAATTGTTTCAATTTTTATAGATCGAATCTTGGTTGAAAGTACAAAAGAAATTCGTACTCAGAAAGAATTGAAGGTACAAATTCAAAATGGACACAATATTGAAAAATCGATTTTCACAATTTCTCCTTCATTCGAAAAGTGCTTCGAAATTCGAATTGACAAATTTCACGATAGCTCCTCAGTGGCGTAGCCAGAATTTTGTCAAGGGGGGGGGGCAAGAACGAGTTTTTTTGTCAAATTTTCTATGGTCGTTTTGAAACATATCGAGTATTTTTTTCATGGCATATTTCGTAGTGTACGTATAACTGAGTCTGAGGTAACGGGTGTGTAATGAAAAGACTGTAACAGTAACACAAAGATTTATAGGATTTTTGGAACAAACACTTTATACTGTCTAAATATGAATTAGCCAATTTTTGTAAAATTCTAACTTTTTGATTCTGTGAAATAAATTTATTTGAAAATCAGTGATTTTTCACTGATTTTTATTTAGCTAAAAATACTGAATTTTTTGACGAATTGGAAATTGATTAAGAAACCAGTAAGTTTCAACTAAAATACCAGTGAAAATAACCAAATTTCGATGAAAATTATTTCACTAATTCGAAGAAGGAAAATCTCATCAAATTTGATTGATTCAAATCGAAAGGATGATACTGTGTTCAAAAAATAAAGATAGTGAAATGCCCGAGCGAAGCGAGGGCGATTTTTTTTGGAAAAATCATGTTTGAAAAAAAAGGCCATGGGACCATGGGGGGGCGATCGCCCCCTTCGCCCCCCCTTGGCTACGCCACTGCAGCTCCTGCTACTTTTTTAGCCTTTTCCACTGAATCTAAATTCAAGAAAGTTTTCTGCGATGAAAAAAACCTTGCATAATAAAATTTTTGGGGGAAAAAATGTAAATTTGTCCAGATACGTCAATTCACAGAGCCTAAACGGAGCGAAAGCCAAATATTTAGCAAATCATACTCTCTAGTTTTGAGTTGGTGAAAAATCACTGATACATAGTCAAAATTGCAGCACAGGAAAAATCAACAAAATTCCTCGATTTCGAGCGAATTTTCTCGGATTTTTCAAAGACTTTTACTGATTTTTTAACAAATTTAAGAGTTTAACTGACTTCCCACTGAATTTTCACTGAGTTTCAAGCAATTTTTCACGGTTTGCTTTCAGTGAATTTTTTACTGATTTATCACTGTGCTGCCATTCTGACTGTTTTCCAGTGATTTTTGATAATTTTCACTGATTCGTTAATCAGAAAGTGGACATAAGGTTTACTACTGGTAAAAATTATCGAAAATCAATGGAAAACAGTCAGAATTGCAGTATAGTAATAAATCAGTGAAAAAATTTCACTGAAAGCAAACATTATAAAAAAATTACTTACTGGAAAATCGGTGTAATTTCACTGAAACGTCAGTGAAATATCTGAAATTTGATGAAAAATCAGTAAAATTATTTGAAAAATCAAAGAATTTCGCTGATTTTTCCCGCACTGTTATTCTGACTTTTTTTCAGTGATTTTTCACTAATTCGAATGATCAAAGACCATGAACCCCTCCATGCTCCGTACACCTAATCAAAATCGATTGAGTGGAAGAAGTAATCTAGAATTTTTTTAGTTTTTTTGAGCCCTAAAAAAGACTACCTATGAAAAGCTGAAAATTCATTATTTCTTTCAACATACCGGGTGTCCAATAATAGCCAACATAGCAAGTAAAAAATTTTTTCAAGTTTGCTAAAAAGCAAGAAAATCAATATTTTTAAATCAGCCGATCGCTTAATTGAGGTGGGAAAAAACATTATGGAAATTATTATTACGCACGTACGAAGTAAGTATGTGAAGTGTGCTGTTATAAAATTCTCGCTTCATTCTCTCATTTTTCCAAAAATGTCTCGTCAGTATTTCTGGATACAGAATTTTTTCGCTTGCGGCCCGGGCTATTATTAGACATTCTGTATCAATGATCAGAAAAGGTTTCGATGATCTTCCTACTACACGCTAGGGAAACTGATGATACCTAATATGGACTCTGATAAAGTAAGAGTAAGTAATTTTTTCTTTTTTTTTAAAAAAAAAGCAATTAACGTTCACATTTCGCTAGCTTTTCAGCAAAATAAAGTTGTTTTTGATGGATAAAAAGACACGATCGCAATGTTACTTACCACCGAAGTGGTTGAGAGCAAAATTTGTTTTAAAAACCTTAATCTGAAAAGCGAAAAATTCGTCAACTTTTCTAATAATAAAGAAAACTGTTCCATTAGGTATCTCATTTTCGCCACGTGAATTCTCAAAAAAGTATTTTCAGCAACATCTTCGAGTGCATATTAAAGAAAAGTAGCCAATAAGTGAAATATGTAGTTGTCTAAGCGACAGTGGCGGATTACCCACGACGCTAACGAAGCTAAAGCTTCGGGCGGCAAAATTTTGAGAGCGACAAATTTTTCAATTTTTTTTTTTTTAATATTGGTGAAAAAATCCTCGCATTGCCGCTTTTCATGGACGCTTGCACAAATGAAGGAGGGATTTGACAGTATCAATTTGTTTGGTTTTATTCGAGATCACAACTTGGAAGACCTGTTTCCAAATGTCAACATTGCATTGCAATATTATACTTGACCATGTCTGTAACAAACTGCATTGCAGAAAGATCCTTTTCTTGTCATAAGAAGATTAAAAATTACCTTCGATCGACTCTCACCGAAGGAAAATTAGACGATTTTATTATACTATATATTGAAAGCGATTTTCTAAAATTAGTAGATTAATATGATAACATCATAAACGAGTTTGCAGCGATGAAAAGTCGCAGAAAAATGTAAATTGTTTTTTTAGTACCTACACCATACTAACGTTTTTCTTGTTTTCTTCTCCTATCATTTTTGTACTTTTGACAATTTAAATTCCGAATCTCAAAAATAATTTTCTAATACATATTTACTTACCTATACCTATTCAATTAATATTTCAAGTTTCTTATATCACATTTTTCAATAAATAATGAAAAAAAAATCTTAGTAGTAGATACCTATAACTATTTTATGAAGCTTCTAAAATTAGGGGCGCGAATTCGTGGTTAGCTTCGGGGCGGAGAAGATCTTAATCCGCCTCTGCTAAGCGACTTTAAAACTAACCAACTTCCATGACAGTAAATTTCCCCTCTTCTAGTTTCCAAGGTTCAACCAAATAATTTCGAAAATATTTTTACAGCTTACTCGTCTCATTAAAAAAAATTAAGCAAAATACATTTCTCAACATTCAATATGCAAATTAATTTACTAACCAAATTTCATCTAGGGCAATCCTGGTACTTCAAATCAAGAAAATATTCATTGTGAGACAGCATCAAAATCGAGTTTTCAACGTTTTTCTTTTGACAAACAGCTTTTCAAGATATACAAAATTCGTAACCGTAAAAAAATTCTTTCTAATAAGCTTCTCTTCCAATCAAGTGAAACTACAACCACGGAAAAAATTCAAAGGTTTGAAACAATACTCTAATACCAGAGAGCTCATCAACACGGTCAATTCCATCAAAATGGGAATTTCAAGATGCCCTGGGCACTGTGTCTTCGTCCGATATATTCGAACCAGAATAGGTGAACTAGTCTGAAAAACTTTCTGAAAATTTTCTACACTTGAAAATTTCATTTCATTTGAAATTTTTTTCTTGAAAATGAATTCTGATGTTTTTCTGAAAAATATTTTCTTGGTTTGAATTTAAAACGAATAAAATTTCAGATTGAATGTTGAGGAATAAATCTGTATTAAATTGTTTTTGTAGTATACGTAAGTATAGTAGGTGAAGTGTAAATCAAATTTTCCTTTGGTTGAGTTTTTTTGGAAAATCTGCAGGGATAGGGGAGGGATCTGAGCTTAGGTACCTTATACATAAATATTAATGACGTGACTATAAACAATTTTAGAAGAAATCACGGTAGGAATGAAAAGGTGATTAAAAATCTAAATTCTAAAGATGAGGGTCGGAATACATTGCTATAAAACAATGCTCATAAAACTTCTACGATGCCACCGTAAGCCCGTCAAATGAAAAAGTTTCAACTTTTCAACACGACCATTATGTTTAAACAAAATGGAATATTAAACTACCATAATTCAATAAAAAATTGGTAAGAAGAATCAAATTTTTCGAAATTTTCAACAATTTTAAACATATTGTCCAATAAGGTAGTTAATATTTTTGGTTACATCCAAATCTTCAATAGGGCTCTACATTATTTGTTACATTACGAAATTTGATGCAATACACACAAGGTGGCAAAATGATCATTATTGTACGGTCCACCTAATCTCAAGTCACAGCTGAAATTTTTCAAGCAAGCTAGATTCGCTGTAGCATTAAAATGAAAATTTTTGAACCTGCACACAATTTCATCATTTGGTTAGACAGGTTATTTAAAATATATTTTCAGCAAGTATCAAATCTTCGTGAAAATTTTAAATAAATTATTTATTGGGCTGTAATTTCAAACCTAATCTTCTTCGCACAAACATAGAATATTCGAGCTGCTTCAATGGAAGTTCAAGAGGTAAACGACACATTTTCCGGTTTTTTTTTTTTCACTTTCACAAAAAATGAACAGTTATGAAAATTTGTAAGTTAAAATTAAATTATCATCACTGAAATGAGAAAAAAAAATGTCGATACATAGTTTCCATCGCCTATAATGTAGATAAGTATGGCAATAAAAAAGTATGTAGGTAATACAGATACGGAAAAATATTCTTGATAAAAGTAAAGTACCTAAACCACCCCATTTAGTATAATTTTGAATACACCCAGACTCACATAGACTAAACATGATCCTGAGATGAAAAATCGTACCTTCATCGGGGATAGAGAAAAAGTAGGAAAAAAATTATAAAAATAAAACTACACGCGTACCGTACGCGTCAAAGCGGCATACAGAGAAGATTGAGAGAATAAGGTTGAATCTGTTAAGAGAAAGGGTCACTAGAGTATAATACCGAGGCGAATACGACTTTTATATACTCGGATAATAACAGAGTAGAAATATCATTACAAAGATTAAAGACTTGGTCGACCTTTCAGCGAAATTAATTTTCTGTATAAGAGCCGAGTTAGTATGTGGACGATGAGCTTCAAGTATGCGATAGAGAGCTTCGGTAATTTCGTTTCTCGTACCTACGTATATACCTATGGCTTAGTTTGAGAAACAGAATCTGAAGCTAATCTGAATCAACTGATGCAGACGATACAATCTACGTGTTTTTGGCATTATCATTCATTCATTTCGAAATATCAACGTCAGTAATAAAAATTCACAAAGTTCGAGTGCTCCGAGAAGGATAAAAAAACGTTACTTCAGATTTTGAAGAACACTGATAAGTTAAGGTAGTTTATTCTGAGAGAAGGACGAGGAAAAAGAAACCAGTTTTCCAAGTGAAACAATTTTTTTGAAGGTATTTTACAGTAAATACTTATGAATGGTGCTGTTTGAATGGTACCTTGGTCACCTCTACCCAATCCAGCTAGAAAAACAATCAAGTTTTTACATCTATGCCCTTCAATTCATCAACTTTGAAAAATGATACTTCACAATTGAACTTTATCGAAGAAATCAGGTAAAAATTGTGAGTAGCGAAATGAAAAATGTCTCGATTTTCACCAAATTCAACTAGTTCTATCTATTTCCTACTCTCTCATGTCGAATCAATGAAAAATCACTGATGAACAGTCAGAATTGCAGCACAAGAAAAATCAGTGAAAATCGAATTTCACATATTTTTCAGTGAATTTCATAAATATCACCGAATTTTCAGTGAATTTTCACTGATTTCCAGTGATTTTCTTTCATTGATTTATTACTGTGCTGCAATTTTAACTGTTTTTCAGTGATTTTTGATAAATTTCACTGATTCAGAAATGAGAGTAAAAATTGAACTAAAACTTTTTCAGTCTCTCAAAAATAAAGTTTGAGGAGATTATCCAGGAAAAAAAAATGTAGCCGAGGTACCAGTTGAAGGGTACAGGAAAAGAACCAGGTACGTCAAAAAATTGTACATTAGAAAAGGGACCTAGGCATAAAATTTATGCCGAAACCCTGGGAGCACATTCACATCGATTTCCCTGGGCCTTATCATGGTGAATGGTGAAATGTGGTTCGTAATTATGTACGCTTACTCCAGATGGGTGGAGATCTTCATTATGCGAAAAACCGACGCATCTATAGTTATTAAAGCACTCAAAGAATTATTTGCACCTTTTGGACTTCCCAACCAGTTGCATTCGAATTGCGCAATCGTAGAAAAATTCAAGTTGATCATTCAGTAACCTGTCTCGGAAAATTAATTACAATTTAAAATTTCCCTCCCTGAAAAAAAAACAAATAAATAAATTTTATCCAAAAAAATAATAACGGGGCACCATTTACAAAATTGGCAAAATTTACTTTAAAAAATATTATTTATCGCAAAATTGGGTAAAATTTAATTTTTTGCAATAAATTTTATCAAATTTCGCGATAAATATTATTATTTTTTTAGAATAAATTTTTCCAATTTCGTAAATGGTGAAAGTTATTATTTTTTTGGATAAAATTTATCAATTTTCAAACATCTTTCATTTATTTTTCATTTCTCATTTTTTTCAGTGCTGACTTATCTTGAATCACAGATTCTGAGCACATTGAATTTAATAAAAATTGTACAAGTCGTGATAAAGTTGGCAGCCCAATAATTTTTTTTTTTGAGAAATACCCTCAAAATTCATCCTCAACGAGCAAAAAATTGGACTAATCGATAAATTCTAAATTTCACACTTTGCAACTTCAACCCTCAAGAAAGGCATTCACTTTCCAGATCAATGGACCAATTGGAAGGGAAAGAGTGACCAAGGCACTGCGTTGACAGTAATATCCAAAACTAATGAAAAACACAATCTTTTGCAAAAATTACAACTCTGAAAACTGCTTCCATCCTTCTTTCCTAATGACACCAAGACTCAATTTTTTTCTGGGAGATGCTTGCTCAAAGTCACCAACCTCACCAAATTCTGTGAAAAATCAAAGATGTTTTTTATCCGATCTATTCCGAAACACATCTGCATGAAATTTACCAATAATCGGTACATTTGGAAATTTCTAGCAATTTCCATCACAACTCGTTTTCCCTACGCGAGAAAAAAATTTCCACTCGAAAAATACGATTTTTCGATTTTTTCCTAAACGAATTCAAATTAATATTATCAAACGTTATTTTCGGAGTTTCTACTCTTTTTTTTATTGTCGTTCAACTTTTTCGTCGAAAGTAAAAATTCAATTTTCCCAGTTCGCTTTTTTTTCTCCTCATTCATTTTGTTCTCGCACAAAGTACCGCCATTAATGTGATTCAAATTTAAAGTATAAAATTGCCGCGTAAGCGTAATCAAAGACTTTCGTGTTTCGTAAAATCAAATGAAAATAGTGTTTTCGAATAGAGCGAGCGACAACGAAGAAATAAGAAAATAAATAACACGAGAAAAAAAACAACCCCAAAAATAGGAATCAATTTAAGATTAGCGCCGCGTTGTTCCAGTGACACGGTTTCCACTTTTACTGCTCCGCAGAAGCAGTGTCGTAAAAAAGAGGAAAAACGACCGAGCAATCGTCGATACATCTATCTTCGTGACAATTTCGAACCATCGGGGAGCGAAATTTGAGATAGTAGGGCTAATTAAGAGATGATTTTGTATCCTTGTATGGTAAAAAATCATGGATCCTGCGTGAGAGGTGGGGTTTCATTTCGAAAATGAGAAATGATCGAATACGGGTAAAGAAATGTTCTTGTCGAAATATTTTAAAACTGTTTTTGCTTGATCATTAATTCGTTAAAATTTTTGAAATAAAAAATTACATATCTGAGTAAAAGTTGGTTTCATTTTTTTTCAAATACAGCCGCTGATGGTGACCAGGAAAACCATTATCTAGGTACCTACTTCAAGACTTTTCCATGTCACTATGGAAAATCGAAAATTATTGGATAATTTTTTGCTAATTTTTCATTCTATAGGGAGTGGTTTGTAGTAAGTATGTATTGAACTTTCAAAAATTAAAATATGATAAGTGTGAAATTACAAATAAAATCCATATCACCAATTCCGACCATATCGTACATCAATACTCTGATTAAACACTTAATGATCTCTAAATTCTATGAAAAATATAATAAAAAATATAACCCCTCTCAGACTCCCATTAGAGTAACCGAATAGCCTACTCTCAATTATACTTTCTGCCCAACAAAATAGAAATAGGTAGTTACTCTGGATGCCTCTGAAACGAAAATATCACACCACACGATTCTGCAACCTTCGACATTAATTTTTATAGATTCCATTCGCTCAATACCATTTACCGCAGTACCCCGTGAGAAAAAGCTCGCCACATTACTACGAAATTCATTATCGATGGACGTACCATCCTATAACATTTCCTTTTATATACCTACAGAAGAAAGCTCTCTCTTTCGCAACTATACAAATACGATACCGCATCGCACACGTATAAATATAAAAGATTATAAACAATTCGGTCATATACAGCACGCGTTCGGCATAGAGCAGGCAAAGAAGAAAAAACCAATATCGTAAACCTATTTTCTGGGCGTTCTCTTTTATAGCTTTCGAGGTGGAGCTAAAATAGAAACAAGTACACCGTTCAACCGAATGCACATATACACAGAGCAGCAACCGATATACCTTACAAAATAGAGAGAACCCGCATTTAAAAGAATAGCTTCGGAAACTATATGCGGAAAAAGAAAGAAGGAAAAAAAATGAAAAATGTACGAAGCAAAGAAAAACTATAAAGCGGAAACATCGAAAAATAATAAAAGGGGAAAAGAAAAAGAACCCGGAGAAGAGCGCATTAATAAATAAACAGCGGAAACACGTAAAATAAAAATCGAAAATTGGCTTTCGCTATTTTCCATTCGATGTTTTACGATTGTAGCTTAAAAAACTCAATGGAAATGAAATAAACTAAAAACTCGACTTATTCGACTATACCACTGTGTATTCTGCGCTATGATGGGGTTTCCTTTTTCCTCTCGCTGTACGTAGCTGGAAATTTGTCGTAGTTGTTGTCTCGAAGCGACGACAATGCAATGAATTATTTTAAAAAATTATATAGGTACGTAATATTTCATTACGTGCTAAATTTTCAAATTGAAAATTGCACCCTTCCTTCTCCCACCATCGTGTTAATATAATGATTTCAAAAATTCGTTCAGGTTAACAATTATAAATTTTCGTAAGAATAAAATACATTCTCAAAATTCTACATTCTGAGGAAAGAACAATGTGCCAAAAAAAATTAATTGTATTATTCGTATTGATAAATTCATTTTTTATGAAATACCTAATGATTTTTATTTTGTTAATTATTTTAATTTTTCAAGTTATCAATTAGAACGTTTGAATTAAAGTTTGATTTTATTTATTTATATTGTTTTTTTGTCCTTTTTCATTACCTACCATTATTTAAATTAGATTCAAGTTATTTTCTCATTAATTTTCTATTCATTGAATTTGAATTTTTTTTTACTAGGTACATTAAAATTTATTTTTTCATTTTTATTATATTAATATTTTTTTCTATTTTAAATTTTTCTAATTGGCAGATTGATATTTTAGAAAAAAAAAAAAAAAATGTTTTAAAGATTGATTACCAACCTAAATGATTCGAACCGAACACGCAAAAGAGTCGCGCTCTGGTGGAAAAAGTGAAACGGGCAAACAGTTTGGAATTCAACATTGGTTCTTATGGGAGAATTTGATTTTTTAGACTTTTTTCGTTAAAGGCTTAAGAAGTATACATTTTTGGGAAAATTTATTTTAATTTTCTTCTTCAGTATGAAATAACTTTTCAAATGACTTATCAGTTATCACAGTCAAAATTTTGTTTTTTCATTTTGATTGTGATGTTTCGTGAAAGAAATGAAGTGATGTTATCATTGTTATCAGTTTCAGTTGTTTCGATTTCATTTCTTTTCTTAGGTAATTGAAATAAATAATAACTTTTTTCAAAATTTTTGTTAAAATGATTAGTGTAAGTGTTATTTCAAAGTTTGTTTATGGGCATGTGAAACCCATTGAAGGTGAAGAACGCATTATCAACACCGGTTACACCATCAAATTTAGCGAGATGAAGAGCTAGATGAAGCCACCTCCACTTCCAGAAATAAAAACTATCACTTCCTGGTGCCTATGGCATGTGGCAATTAATTATTTTAACTACGAAAAAAACTGAATCAAAACAGCTGAAACTGATAACAATGACATCACTTCATTTCTTTCTCGAAGCGTCACAATTAAAAAACAAAAACAGTGCATGAAATGGATGAAATTTCGACAGTGGTGACTGGTGAGTCATTTGAAAGGCTATTTCACAATTCAAAAAAAATTTCAAATAAACTTTTCTGAAATATGTATACTTTTTAAGCCCCGATCAAAAAAAAGTTGAAATAATGATATTCTCCCATAAGAACCGATGTAAAAGTTTACAAAACTGACCCGTTTCCCAGTAACTACAACTCTAGCACACCGCGCTCGGACAAAATTTCATTGAAATATCAAAATCCCGCATACCCACAGAGATCGGAGGTGAAGAAATGAAACCCCATATTCATAGATTATTGAAAAATGATTTTTTGCACTGATGAATAATAATTTTAATTGGTAGAGCTCCAATAATTTTTCAATGTGGAGGCAGGAAAATGAACACTGGAATGAGAGATAAAGTAGCTAGACTCCCTAAATTAACATTGGATTTTTTATTTTGAAATTTTATTGAAAAATTATTGAGCGTAAGATTGCTAACACTTGAAGGGACATTAAATGAAAACTAAGTTTATTATTTTACTCCAACCGTACCTAACCATTTTCAAGTAGAGATGCTCAAAGCCAGACAAAGAGGGGAGGGGAGCTGGACTCTCAAATGATTGTGAAACTTCACTTTGAATGAAAAATTAATCACTATCCTTGAAAAAAATCAAACGAATAGGTAATTTGAATCCCGTACTATCAATACTTTATCAAAAAATATTTTTCCATACACTATAGAGGTAAGGATTCAGATGAGGCTGGCAAACATCACCAATGATGCGAGGATGTTGGATGGCCAACTACAGAACCTTTGAAATGTTCAACCAGCACCATCTCAATCAAACACAGTTCAGAAATCAACTCCTCTTGTCTCCCAGCTGACAACAAAGGAGTTGATCCCGCAATTGACTGGCCCCATTTGTAAGGAAGTCAACAAAGCCACCGCACGATTGTTCCCAGCCCAGAAGGAAAAAAAGGAACCATCACCAACTCAAGCTATCCCTGCTGGAACTGAAAATGCCACCATCAGGAACCAAGCCTCAGAAAATCAGGCTGGACCTTCACCTGGATTTTTACCGCTGCCCAGCATTCCGTCACCTCATCTAACTTCGTCGAACATGGCTGTGCAATCCGGACCCTTCTCAGGAATCACATTTGCACAACGAACATCAGCCTGTTGGAGCAGAGTCATCTTGACCTTCCAGAGCTGCAAATTCTTGGACAGAGGTCACCTCAAAGAAGAACATACGGAAAGGACATTCTCAGCTAGAGTCTAACTTTTTACCAGTTGATCCTTGGGACTCGTCACAGTGTCAACCCACCTAGACGGTGGGGGTGAGGGATGAAGTCAAACTAAACCACTCAAGTGGGCAAGGGAATGACCCCGATTAAATGAAAAATATTACATTAGAGTTGAAAAATTTCCGATTTTTTTCACAATATTCAAATTTTTAGATACCCAAGTAATAAGGTGGAAATTTGAAAGTTAGCATAAATAAATAAAAATTGAGTGAAATAGAAATTTTAATCAAGAAATATAAACAATAGGTATTCCTTTGATATCATATCAGGTCAAATCAAACGTCAATGAATGAATTTTCTCACCTCTTCAGAAATTCACTCTTCACTTTCAAAATACCCGTAACAAAGAACAAGAAGTCAAGAACACATGGATTATTAGGTTGCCTCAGGCATCGGACCGAAATTTCGAAAAAAAATAGTAACTTAAGTAACTTTTTTTCTGAAAAAAGTAACCAATTTTTCGTGAAAAAGTAGACAATTTTTCAATTTTTCGCCTTTAAAAAATTATTAATACCCCTCCTTCCCATTTTTTTACTAACTTGTTTTTTTCTCTGTAATTTTACTACCGAAGAGAGAGAAAAAAATTTCAACTAAGAATGAGTTTTATCAGTGGCGTAGCCAGGAATTTCTCATGGGGTGAGTCAAAACTTTCATGGAACTTTCATAAATTTTTGGAAAGTTCTAAGTTTACTTCCATGCCAATTATTTTGGCCTCAAAACTCCAAAATAATAAGAAATCTAAGCAGTAGGCGTCAAAATCTGTCTTTGGAGAGTACAAAATTGCCATGTATAATTTATTTAATGGTGATTTTGTTCATGCCCGAGCAAGCGAGGGCGAAACTTCGAAAAAATTGGATTTCCAATGTCTAAAACAGGCATTGGAAACCATTTTTTTTGTATAATTGCCTCAAATAATTCATTAAACTGCGATTTTGTTCATGCCCGAGCGAAGCGAGGGCGAAGATTTGAAAAATTTAATTTTGTATGTCCAAAATAGACATTTTGCATGTAAATTTTATGATTTCGTTTTGCCATTTTTTTTGCGAGTTGAGCGAAAAAAGTAACCAAAAGTAACCGAGCTTGAAAAAAGTAACCAAGTTACTTTAAAGTAACCGCCATCCGACGCCTGTTGCCTACTAGATTAGCCTTACGAATTTTCGGGACTCATTCTGTATTTTTTATTGATTTTTTCGTGAAAAAATTCTGAAAATTTGAAAAATTTATCATGTAGACACCCTTATGATCCATTTGTATCTTTTCGCTGTTACGAGTATTTTGAAATCAAAGAGTGAAGCTCTGTAGTGAATATTATGAGAAAATGTGTTCACATAGGCACTGTGAGTAAACGTCACAGCGCGTTTAACTGGTTGCGTTTAGGGTTCCCTGCAGTTTCTCAGGTTAGCAATTACTGTTATCATAGCTACGAATACACGATGATATTAAGAAAAGTGAATCATTAATTTTTTAACTAGTTCTTTCATCTTTTGAATTTAAAATTGTTATCGGTACAGTGCTTCTATATATCAGCTTTTCTCACCTCAAATACCCATGTAAGTACTCATTTAAATTTTTAGGTTATTTTAATGTGAAATGAAAAAAACTACGTATTTGCAATGAAAGTATTTTCAAAGCTTTGAACTTTCATAACTTTCGTTTTATTGATGGGATGACTTTCAAACCTATCCAATCTTGTAGAGAATTTTACGTAAAATTATTTTCCCTATCTTCAACACCTATGTGCTCAATCAAATTTTTGAGATATTTTAATGCGAAGTGAAAAATATAAATGAGAGGGGCCGTTAAGCAAATTGATTAAATCAATATTGGGTAAAGCACTGAAATTGTTTCTCTCTCAATTAAACAAAGTCAAAGCGGAGAGGAGAGGTCATCAAGCTGAACTCTAATGATAAAATTAATACAGAAATTCATTATTCAAAAAAATACACATATCGAGTGAAATTGAATCAACATGGTATCTATTAGACCTGAAAAATAAAATACTTGCTATTTTTATTTTTTAGGATTTTCCTTGCCGTTTTCATGCCATTTTTCTTGCTTCAGTTTCCCCAAAAAGAACCCATATTATTTATTTTTCAATTAAAAAGGTCAAGGAAAGAGGAAAATGTTGAAAATTCTTGCTCTTGGCAGTAAAATCATTAAAATTTTAGTTGTTTTCCAGTTTTCTTTCTCGTACTAAGACAAAATTTTTGATATTTTCTAGTTGTTCTTATTTTTCTTGTCAGTCCATAAATAGGTTTGACTCCAATAAAATGCTCATTTTAAGACACAATTTCGAACTAGGATTTCCACGAAATCGTATTTTTAGTACCTACAATAAAAATTATTAAAAGCTGGTTGAGAAATTTAAAAAATGAAAAAAAAAAATGATAATTTGAATCCCTTAAATCGAGAAAATCGCCATTCGAACAGAAAAAATTGTACTCGTAGAGGAAAAATTATCGCTCGCAATTGAAAGACATTAATTCATCATTTTTCAACTTCTCGAATTAATTTTCGTCACACCTTCGCTGATACAAAATTAAAATTTCGATTCGTATTTCCAAACTCTTGTTTTTCAAAACCACCCACACCTCTTAAAACTTCAAAGTAGGCTTTTACAGTTCGTAAAAAATACTCTAAAAGTATTCCAACGCAAATGACAGAACAACCCGAACGTGCTCATTCGTACGGCACAACGACACAGAAAAAACCAGGTAAAAGAGCGAACGATGGCTAAAACATGTAATTTGGCTCGCGAAAGCAGTGTTGGAAAGAGAGAAAACGAAACAGCAATGATTTAACGAGCGTTCATTATTATACAGTTGATACTTTAATCCTAAATTATTTGTAACTAAAACGAAGGTATACACGTAAACGTTACGGGGATAAAAAATAATGGCAGAAGTTTGTTTGGAAATTACGAAACGTTGAATCGTTTCGCAACTTCTTTTCTTCGTTTTTGCTTCTCGCACAGCCGAGAACAAAAAATAAAAAAATTTATCCGCAAACGAGTTCCTGTTTCCAGCCTATTCGCATATCTCTCTCAGTTTAGCATCTACCAAGGTAAGTATATTAATCAAAGGCTGCGTTGGAAATTTTTTTCACGAGTATGTCGCAATTCGCAACTATACTCGAACTTCGTCGAGGTATTTAATAAATAATTTATTATACCGCGAGAGATACTAAGGTTATACAAAAAAGTCGAGGAAAAAAGGTCACCTTATTTGGGTGCAGTCTTTTCTAGCAATAGTAGCATTTTACTCGAGGAGGCTTTTACCTTCTGGAAGAATTCTGAAACTGTGGCAGATAATTGAATTTCAATTGTATTACACGGTCGCGAACGTTGATAAAAGCCCTCATATGTCTTAAAGAGCCAACATAGGAAAATGAAAAGCAAAACTGGCCATTGATAAATATATCACGTTTTACAAAACGCTTTGGGCGACCAGGGGCTAAGCATTAAACGGGAGAAAATGCAATTCCTTGGCAGACGATTTTTTTGGAAAACGAGATGAAGGGTGCAATGCACTGCGAAGTCAGTGGAATAACAGGAAACGTTTAAAATCCTCAGTGTCAGTAGGTAATTTCATGTATTTTTTTTCTGGAGTTTTGTTCACTGTTTCCATTCTTTTCTTCTCAACAGCTCGGGAGAAAGGGAGACAGTTAATTCTTAATGAAATATACCCGCCTAATCATTTCACTAGCTCGTTGTAGCCCGGCAGCTGAGAAAACGCGTCAAAATAATCGTATTTTACCCTTTAAAAAATACCACTCGCGAGTGAACGATGCACATAACGTTACCCAAAAAACACCCCGCTTTTGTTCTTTTTTTGGCCATTACCGGTACGCGGTAGACATGTGACAGTAATTAGGCGACTTTAACGCCGTTCAGCCGAGTACTTATATTTGCTCTAGACAACACCCACAGATCGTAGATGCCAGTGCGGCGGATCCATAACTCGAGAGAGAAAAAAAGAACACTCGAGCATTATTACACCGCCGCAGAAAAATCCAAATTGAAAATCTTTACTCTTTTCCCTACAGCCTGTTAAATTTCTAGATGGTATTTTATTTATATTTGAACGTAAGAAACCGATAAATAAAGCGAAATCCCGTCGGTCATAAATTAATGTAAACGAGCCCTGTGGGATGAACGCGGGGGTAAGAAGAAAAAAACGCAGAGAAAAGTTTTAACAAAATATACCATATCGAAATGCCCGAGTATAAAAGTGCGGGGGCAAATACGAGAAGAATCTATACTGTGTATCGAATGACCTCCGCTAACTTTTAAACCGTATATAAACTCACAACGATGTAGCCTTTTGAATTTCATGATTAATTTATAGGTATTCGTTTCGCGAAATATTTTTCATTTTTTTCTCTCTCTGATAGAATACTTATTTTGGCCTTAAATTAGGCATACAAATACGTTTATACAAAACAGATTCAGCTCAAATGAGGTCTTAGATACAATTTTATTATTGATTTTGGCTCGAAATATTAAAACAAATAAATTATTCATGTCGGATGCTCGTTTTCCCCTTCCCTTTTCCAAGATTTCAGATTTTCATTCTGAAACAAAGATTTCGAGCGAAATTTTTCTAAATAGGAAGGTCAATCGAATTCATTCCCACTATTTTTGAAACCGCAATCAAATTATTCAAATTGAAGCGTCCGTTTTGAAAAAAACCATGTCTAATTCTGGCTTTCAATAGTTTTTATGAGAAGAATTTTACATAAAAAAAATTGGTATCAAGATCTATGAAATCTTCAAACATTTTAAAATAAGTTATCGGTGTAATAATTTTCCTCCTTGTCGATTTCTTTTCTCAATAACTCACTGAAGTGAGAATATTTCAAAATGGACAATGGTTGTTTTTTAAATGAACGCTCCAATTCCCACTATTTTCGAAGACAAAATCGAATAGATTTTCTCTTTTCTTTCCAGATAGGTACAAATTAATTTCCAATATTGCAAGTGATAAACCTGAAATTTCATTTTGTCCAGTATTTGTAGAGGCAAATTCGAAAGATTAGGCTAATCACCCATCACAAGGAGTCAACAGAAGATGGAAGTATCCAAATCAGTAAGGTGGGTCGAAAAAATAAAATTTTCGATTTTTGAAAAGATACCCCGTGCAAAAATTGCTGCCTGGGGAGGCTGAAAAAAAATCGATTCACATCTATCGATCGCGCAAGAGCCTTCAATTCTTCGGAAATTGCCAAAAAATCAATATTTTCAAAAATTTCAGAAAATTGCAAAAAAATTAAAATGTATTAAAATCAATGTTAGAGCTTATTTAGTGACTACCTACCTAAACCAAAAAGTACAGTTTTTTTGAAAAAGTCATGCTTTATTGATTTTTTAAATTTCTCATATTTTTTCACACATGAAGAAAAATTGAAAAAAGTTATATAAAACGCGGATTTTTTCAAAAAATAGTGCTTCTTGGTTTAGATAGTTACTAAAATAAGCTCTAAAATTGATTTTAATTTTTTTGGAAATTTTCAAAGAATTGAAGGCTCTTGCGCGGTCGGAAGATATAAATCAATTTTGAGTTTTTTTTTCAATTTTGGTAGTCTCCTCAGTTAGTAACTTTTGCACGGGGTACCTTTCAAGAATGGAAGATTTTGATTTTTCGACTCATCCTACTCTTCAGGTTACTTTCCAGTTTCCCTCCTCTTCTCCGCCACTCATCAAACCTCCCCTAAGAAGTCAAAAAAGCATTGTATTATAGAAAATCGACGAAGTTGTATACGACCGGTTTGAGAATCAATTCGATTATGGCTTCAAAAAAAGGCAGAAATCAATTCGATGGTGGCTTCAAAAAAAGTGGGAATCAATTCAAACAGTGTACATTTTGAGAATAAACTAAACAATTTCCAAAAATTCTTTCTCAGCACCCAATAAACATCTCCACTCGCCGTCAAAAATTACTTTTTGAGCAACCCTGGGCGTCTCAAGTTGGAAAAATATCTTCAAAGAATGTATCAAACTCAAGTTTTTCAAAAATTTTCAAGGAAGAGCTTGAGAAAACACCAAAATTTGTAACCTCAAAATGTGTTTAGACTGAAATTACACTTCCAAGAGCCATGTCACAACACCCCCACCTCTTTCATTCAGGTAAAACCAGCTCATCCTCATTCAATATTTGTGACCAATGTGATGACTTTTATGGAAATACGACTTTTGAATCACAAATTTGCAAATATGTTTCTTGTACAAGAAATTTTTTCAATAGAAAATTTTCTCACCATGTGAAACTTGGTGCTGCAAAGTCGTTCATAAGAGGGTTATCTTTTAACCAAAAGTAAGTGCTACAAAATTTCAAAAAATAATTTTTCGAAATTTTATTTACAATAAGTACAATAACTAATAATTGGAATTTAGGACCAAGCTGGGTCCACCAAAGTAGCAGAAAGGGTGGAAAAAATGATCGTAATACAGCTCATTCGAAACAAAATTCAATTCTGACTACTTTTTGTGATGAAAATTTCACATATTTTTGAAAACTTTTCATTGAAAAGAAAAAATATATATAATTTCGATAGCTTCTTAAAGAGAATTTCCTCGTTGGAAAAATCATAATCATTTGATGATGAGAAAAATTGTAGAGTAGATATATAAGTAATAGAGGCGAATTGGAAAAAAAAAATTTGCCTAGCAAAGCTTTTATTACGGAAAATTGTCGAGAGTGATCCCCTGAGTAACCCCAAAGAGTTACCACCCCACAGACCTCAGGCTAAATTTTTTATGGGGGTTGAACCCCCCCAAAAACGGGGTTTCCACATCATCTCCCCAGGGTTTGATTTTAGGGTAAAAATAGTTCAGTACTTTTTTGTTCTACGCTCAATTTACAACATTTTTTGTATGAACAATTTTTTTGTACCACCATTA
The DNA here is from genome assembly GCA_033439095.1 of Pseudococcus viburni. Taxonomy (NCBI): domain Eukaryota; kingdom Metazoa; phylum Arthropoda; class Insecta; order Hemiptera; family Pseudococcidae; genus Pseudococcus; species Pseudococcus viburni. Next base: position 20,653 of record JAVBJF010000717.1, on the reverse strand, counting down.
GCGGAGGAGATAGAGACCCTTGAAGGAAAGGGGTCTGGGAAATGTATGAGTATTATTGAAAACGTAATAATGAGTATAAAATCATTACTAAAGTGCATTTTGTGGGTATGAAAATAGTAATATTATGTAAATTGGACCTATTAATAATTTTTACCTCTCCCCCTGCTATGTGCCTAGCCCCACCTTACCTTTCATTCACAAAATACCTGGCCCAAATACCGTCACCCATAGCCTTTTTCGCCCCTGCGCCCTCGCCTTTTGATTTTCTGAAACTAACAAACGGTGATTTGGGTACCTGAAACCTTTGACCAGGACACCCCCTCCTCCCCCGATCGAATTTTCTCAACTTTTCATCATATTGAGTCTCAGGCCAAAAACCAAAAGCGGTCATTTTTTGATGTAGAGAAAATGTGGGCCAAATTTCGTCTCCCTCCCCTAATCTTCTATAAAAACATCGAACACAGTTTCGTAAATATTGGTTACAATTGAAAAATCAAATAGATACTCTGAAAGTAGGTATATTGCTGAGCTACAAAATGGTAAATTCAGGATTAAAAATTTCTTGCTTTGAACACTCGTTATTCAAAATTTTCCATTATTTTTCGATGTTTTTGTAGAAAATTAGGAGAGGGGGGCGAAATTTGGCTCACATTTTCTCTACATCAAAAAATGATCACTTTTGGTTTTTGGCCTGAGGCTCAATATGATGAAAAGTTGGGAAAATTCTATCCGGGGAGGAGGGGGTGTCCTGGTCAAAGGTTTGAGGTACCCAAATCACCTTTTGTTAGTTTCAGAAAATCAAATGGCGAGGGCGCAGGGGCGAAAAAGGCTATGGGTGACGGTATTTGGGCCAGGTACTTTGTGAATGAAAGGTAAGGTGGGGCTAGGCACACAGCAGGGGGAGAGGTAAAAATTATTAATAGGTCCAATTTACATAATATTACTATTTTCATACCCACAAAATGCACTTTAGTAATGATTTTACACCCATTATCACGTTTTCAATAATGCTCATACATTTCCCAGAACCCCTTTCCTTCAAGGGTCTCTATCTCCTCCGCTAATGGTCGTACAACAAAATTGTTCATACAAAAAATGTTGTAAATTGAGTGTAGAACAAAAAAGTACTGAGCTATTTTTACCCTAAAATCAACCCCTGGGGAGATGATGCGGAAAACCCGTTGGGGGGTCACCCCCCTGAAAAATTTAGCCTGAGGTCTGTGGGGTGGTAACTCTTTGGGGGGATCACTCTCGACAATTTTCCGCAATAGAAGCTTTGCTAGTCAAAAATGTTTTTATTTCTCCAAAATGATGCTAATTCGCCTCCATTAAAGTGAATAAGGAACAAATTTTATTAGAAACTTTTTTGTCGGGACAACAGAAGACGTACCAAGCGCGGCGCATTCTCAGAAAAGTAACTGAATTTTGATGGTACAGAGAAGTAAACTTATATTTTTTTCCTGCTTCGTAAATTTAAAAAAAAATATTCACATTGAACAAATTATCGTCAAATATACCATTACGCGGAACATTTCACATTTTCAATGTAACGCTAGAAGACCAAACTCTGAACATGGTAAAGAATCGTATAGCAATACCGAGAAGTCAATTACGTTTGAATTATCATTCCCATCGCGAGGCTCGTTTTTCCGCACATAATAATTCAATAGCCTTACATTAAAAAATACCACGCTACTATAACGACCAACAAAATACCAGGATAAAGAGCGGAACAGAAAAAAAACACCAGAATTGGACTCGTTGTGGGGGTGTACGGGTTTTTGTTCTTAGCACTACATATATTCTCGATATACATACGCAAATTGTAATTCGAAACGTTTACAAGCTCGGAGAACTCCCACACGAAAACACTCCGCTGCTTCTGGTTACCAGTTAATTTGCATTTCGTCTTTATTTTTTCTCGCGTTGGTTCTTTTATTCAAAGGGTAAATTAATTAAATGTTGCTAAAAGCTGATCATTGCGAGCTCAGCTCGGCAGCAGCTCTGCAGCAAAAGCCAAGTTCATCGTACACGACGACGAGCTACCTGATTTTATTCTCGTGTTAACGACAAACATCTGTAAATAGGGTGGAACGAGGAAGTAGTTATTATACGACGATTGTCGAATCGAGTGAAATGAAAAGGATGAATAAAAGGTTCGTGTCTGTGCAATACCGCATTTCTTCCGCTACTGCAAAGAATCTGGATGAACCGCTTACACGTATTCCCACGAATCTTAACCCGATTGTATTGTTGCGTTTTGAGCAGGGTACCTCGAAGGATTGTTCTTTTTTTATGAATACCCAAAGAACAATGTAGTATTACTTTTATATAGGAAATCTAACAATTGAAAAGGAAAAGTCTCGATCGAAATGAAAGGGTTGTGGATGCAACCCATAAAGATATCGGAACTTTAAAAAAATCGAAAAAATTTAATTTAGATCACAGGTAAGTAAGAAGAAGAATATCAGCACCTGCTACATAAACATAAATTCTCGAAGAATACTATCTTCAGATTACTACAATCTAGATCAAAAAATTTGTAAATTTTTCCAAAAACTGGGTAACATTTCCTGATCAAAGAAGGGCAAGATGAGAAAAGGAACGCGGTATGAATCTCTGAATTTGAAACAATAATGCCACAAGAAATCGACCGGTGACGATTCACGTTCTTTTCAAAGGATCAGCCATCTACTAAAATTCAGAATAGTATTTTTGAACTGGTTCTCGATCCAACCATGACTTTGTTGAAATTTTCGTTTTTTACACCTCGTTTTTCTTCACCATTAGAAATGGAAAAGAAGCAATTTTTTTCAAAATTGTGTGTGATTTTCTTCGACTTTTCTCGATTTTTCAGACCATTCTTTCCAAGTTTTCCAAACCCTTCACGAAAAGCATGAGAACTAAATTATTAGATAAGGATTCTTTCAAATTGGAAAAATTGTTCAGAAATTATTCAGACGAAAATAATCAACAATTCTCTGCAGTACTTAGTCAACTAAAGGAAAAAATTATTGAAAATTTTTCGAATTTTTCAAAAAAATTATGGATTTTTTTGAGACTTCAATTTTTTTTTCATTCATGACTTTTTATTATTTGCACATCTTTTTATGACCAGTAGTAAACTTGCATAAATGTAAGGCTTTTTTTTTTTTTGTGAGTTCATACTACCAGGTCTATCAGCCCATGCCAGCAATAATTAAGATTCACTAGACTGAAAGGCAGATAACACAGGTCAACACGATTTTTGTGTCTGGATTCCAACGTTTCAACTGCCAAATTTTGCTTTTGGGGTGGGGAATTGAAAAATAAGGGATTTGACGAACAATGGACACGGGCTTGAGAAAGAAAAAAATTAACAATTTTTTTCGCCTTGTCTTATAGGAAATTACAGTTTAACCTTTCGTAAATTCTGTGAAAAAATCTAATTTTCTTGTGCCATGCCTACCAAAAAGTTATATTTCTGAGCAAACTAAGCGCCCACAACAAAAATGATGACAACCGAAGTTGTGGAGAATGAAATTTTATATCTGTTAGCAACGGTTAAATTTTTTTGGGGATTTTCGAGTAAACTTGAAAGTTAGTAACTTTTGGCAGTCGAAAATTGATTTTTTTTCTCAATTGCCTCCACTAATGTTCAACTTGACTCGAAAATATCTTGAAAACTATCCCTCCCAGAATAATCTAACTACTTCTACAAGATAGGAAATTTTATTTTCTACAACTTTGGTTCTAATCAGTTTTGTCGTAAGACGGCTAGCTTGCTCAGAAATGTCACTTTTTGGTAGGCAAGGCACAAAAAAAAGAAAATTTTTGAGTTGTAACTTTTTTATAAATGAGATACAGGTCTGCGGTTTGTTTCATTCTATTCGCCGTGAAATTTCCTTCAAGACTAGACCAAAAAAAATTATTGAGATTTTTTATCTCAAGCTCGAGTTTATTATTCTCGAAAACCCTCATTTTTCTAAACCCCCCCCCCCCCAGCAAACTTTGAAAGCCGCACGGTTATTTTTAATGAAATTTATTTCACTGTTTCAAAAAGGAACAATTCCATAAAATTTCACTGATTCAGATTTAGAAAGTAGACGTGATTTGGAAAATACAGCCCCATATGAGAATAAGTTGATGACCCTAAAGTTTCAGATTTCAGGTTTCTGAATTAAAATGAAATATATGTATTGACTTTCTTCTTGTCCGAACCCATCCAAAGAGAGAAAAAAAAGACATTCTTACGCATAGGAGTCACGAATGAAATATTTTCTTATAAGTAAGTAATTCCTTTGAATTTTCTTTCTTTTCAAGCCAATTCCTCAATTTTCTGATAAATACATATCATACCTATAACAAACGCTGAAATTCAGGGTTTGAAAAAACGAAAAATTTAGGTTTTCGTTTTTGTTTTTCGTTTTTGCTTTTTCCGTTTTTAAAATTTTTTTCTGAAAGTTGAAATGTGAATACGTACTTACGTAATATTCAAATTTAATGTTGAAAAGTCGAAAAATCTATCGGAAGAGCGAAAAAATGAGCAGAATAAATGAAAAATGAACAGTCATTAATTCATTACGAATCAGGACATCGAAATTCGTCAACCAAACGATTACGTACAACAAACAGAGGATGATTTTCGTCAAAGAACTGATTTTAGAACGTATAAAAAGAAGAAAATAGAAGTATTGAAAAGTTTCAATTGCCACCAACTTGCTACTAAGTATAATTATTTTAATTAAACTTTGAAGAAATGTAAGATTTGATGACAATTTTTGCAAGAATTCTCTGAGATTACTGAATCAAATTTGTTGAATTTTGGGTATGTTATGTAAAAAAGAATTCCTGACAGGATGACAAAGCCCTTTTTAGGATCTTCAAAAAAAAATTAAAATATTTCAAAAATTGAAAAAAAAAAACAAATGAAAAAAAGGCTCTGTCAGCTGGTCAGGAATTCATTTTCACATAACATATCCAAACTTTAACAAATTCGATTCATTAGTTTCATAAAATTCTTGCAAAAACCCAAAAACCGTTATCGATGATCAAATCTTGCATTTTTTCAAAGTTTCATTAAAATAATTATAGTGGCAATTGCAACTTTTCATTAAGTAGTTACTTTTATTTTCTTCTTTTTACGTAGGTACTAAAATCATATTCGTTCAATGTTTCATCATTTTACACCTTTATAATTCAAAAAAAATAATAATAAAACACGCAAATTCACGTTGCGCCTTTCAAGTTGTGCATGGGTTGTGGATAGGTCAGAATTAATTCCCACAATACCTAGAGCACCCTCATAAGTTTTAAAACATGCAGCAAATTGCGATTTCACCTACAGTGCATTCAATTGCAAAAAAAATTTAAAACGAAAAAAATAACGTTATTTTACAAAATTTTGTTTTCGTTTTTACGTTTTTGCAAAATATTGAAAAAATAACGTTTTTTTTTTTCGTTTTCGGTTTTTGTTTTTATGAAGACTCCAAAAATAATTTTTCAACGAATTTTTCATTACAGGGAATTTTTACGATTGAACGGCAAGATGATTTTTTATTAATGAATAATCCAATACGCTGCGTTATGATTACTAATGAATCATTTTTCGCTTTGTTTCAGGTGAGTTTTCCAGCAAATATTGATGAAAATAGATAATTTAGCAAAGTTAGAGATACTAGCACGATCCAAAACTCGTCACACGTACGAAACTCGACACAACAAATAAGTAAGTCTTATAATAGTACACGAAGGGGGAAACATAGGGCTATGACGAATCGAAATAAAAACGTAGGTGCATCTTATCTCGAATGAACGAACTCAACGCGGAAGTGAACTCAGTACAAGGAGATACGCGAATCTTTCCATTCAGTGTTCCAAAACGTCAACGTCCTATTCCCCTCGACTCTCTTCTCAGCCTGAAAATGAACGGAAACCATACACGCATCTTTCTTTGGACCTTCCTCTTCCTCCCCTATGAAAAAAAACCACTCGAAATTCTCAAACAGTGTGAAATTTATTACGATTCGGTATGGCATTTATTGTTATTCGGTCAAAGAAATGGTGGGATTAGAAAAATGCTGATGCGAGTTGCTAAGATTAATCGTGTAAGGCGTCCAAGCGTAATTGTTACGACGTAATTTGGCACCGGATTGCGAACCAGAGTCGAGAGCAGAAAGGAGGAAAACCTCGACTATTTGTTTTGTTCATTCATTAATTAATATTTCAAGAAAGAGAAGAACGAATTGTGTTGTGTACGGAGTCATTCATAACATTGTTCTGGTAATAACCATATCCTGTATAGTGCGATGTGTGTAGTACGTGGAGATATATTAGATGGCCGCAGAACCGTGTGTATACAGAAATAACTTCTCTCTGCGAAGATAGCACGTTTTTTTCTCATTTTTTCGATTCATAAATACCAAAAAATGGGACACGCATTGTTAAAAATATAATTAATTACGTACGTTTCGAGCGATGATGGAAGACATCCCAGAATATTTTTTTTCGGTCGAAAAATTTTTTATTATGGATGTGGACGAATTTGTTATTTATTTTGTACATCTGTGCTCAGCGAATTTCGTGATAGGAAACCACCTAAGCATATGGGTTTCCATCGCAAAGCTCTCGAATCATCGTATCGACGAAAAAAAAAGGGTTACGACGTTTTTAAATACCGTGTAATTATTTTCACGTTAGTCGACTCGAGATCTGTGTGGCATACATTGAAGGAGGGGATAGGGTGAAAGCTAGGCATCTTCATCGAAACAAATACCAAGATTTATATTTGATTTATGCGTCAGCGGCTGTGGTCCATTAAGTGGAAACCGGAAACCATCCCTTGTCTTGTCCATTCATATTTTACGCTCGTTGTAAGACAACGAATTCCGTTGTCATCCCAGCGACGAGGAGGCAACCCCAAGCATCCAAATCCGAAACGCGGGCGCGATATTCATTTACCTCGTTCAAATGGATTGAGACAGATGTGATTCCATATGCTACCGTTACACCAGAGATGATGTAGACTCGTGTACCTAGGCCTATGCTGTAGATATGTTCTCTAGGTTGTAGTACGTGGTGTATTTTCACCGAGCACTTATACGTGTATAAGTATTATATGATATATTGCCGAGTGTCTTGCGCATCAACGCGTTTTAATAAAACATTATACGCTGTATAGGTTACACATACGGTATTTTATTTAAGAAAAAGAAACCACGTGATGGTTTGGGAGCCAAGGTTTCGACAATATACCCCTTTCGGTACGCTCGAATTCTCCGTAGGTCTTTTACAGCTTTTTTCGTTTGGCGAAGTACTACCGAAGATATTTGGCGTTTAATTGGGATTATTTATACATTCGGTGCTGGAAGGCGTACATAGCCAGTCACATTCAACTAGTTTTAACCAGAAGAAAAAATAACGTTTTGGTATGAAAAAAGTCAGTAAGAAATTTTTCAATTTTTTCTCAAAAATAAACGCCTTCCTCCTCGTATTTTTTCAAAACTAGACGAAACTTGGGGCAAAAAACTTGGGTTAAAACTAAAAAATTTGTCAACTTGCATTAAAAAAAAAAAAAAGATTTCGCACTGAAATCAAAAAATGAAAATCCTTGCTTTTTTCGTGTTACTTTTTTGGTTTTCAAAAAAGAACTATATGTGGCATTCCATAAGAAAAGGGTCAACTTTGTCGCAAAGTTGATTTCGAGAAAAACACAAAAATGTAAATTTGGGTCGAAAATATTGATTTTTTGTTTTTGATGGATTTTGATACTTTGATCCTTCCTCTTTCATATGGGATACCCCACAACATGTGAAACGAGTTTTTAGTAGTGTAAAACTGCGATAGAAGGGGTGGAGTCGTGACTTTTGAATACAAAAAGCAGTACATTATTTCAGATTTGTGTTCAATTAGTCATTTTTATTGCTGTTTTGGCAACATTGGAGGCCTCCTACGGCTTAGACCATTTAGTATTAACACAGACCGCGCTACGGTCCATAAGACGTATGTTGTTACGGTGTTCCAACATTAAACTGGGTCCAGGGCGGAAAACGCGGAAAATGATCTAAAAACGAACTCGCGTCATTTGATTTCGCTCTAATTGTTTCTATGAGTCTCCATTGATAGTACAAATTGTTTGACTACCGATTTTCCGAATTTCGTTTGCAGCAATGGTCCCAATTCACGCGAATAAATACTGGGTCCAGGGCGGAAAATACGATCAAAGCACCGAACTCGAACCAAAAATGAAGTCGTATCCTCTCATTTCGCTCCAATTTTTTTTTATGATTGATGCAAATTGTCTGACTGCTGATGTGGTATAATTTCTCTTGATTTTTCCCGTAGAAATGGGCCCAATTTATGCAAAATAATTTAAAAAATATTGTTGGAACTCGCCGCTTATCAGTAGCGCGGTCTATGTTAATACTATATGGTCTAAGTCCTACGGCTCCGAAACCAACTTTTTCGGATTCTACACAAAATTTCCTACAGAAACAAAAAAAAATTTCAATTTTTGCATTATAAATACGTTTTTTAATGAAAAAAAAACATTCAAAAACTTTGAATGCGTTTTTCTCAAAACTATGTTTTTTCAACTTCAATTTTCAAACTGTCATAAATCCGCGAATTTTGCACGAAAAAAGGTCACTAATAGCTCATTCGAAAGGTAATTTTATCTAGTTTAAGAATATGGAGAGAAAAAAATTTGACCCCCCCCCCGACAAAGTTGACACTTTCCTTATGGAATGCCACATATATTCCTAGATGACCTCCCTTGGTGTCCACTATTCAGTGGCTTAGCCAGAAATTTCTCATGGAGGGGGTCCGAAATTTCATAATTTTTCGAGGAATTTTGCGTTCACCCCCCCCCCCCCCCCAATCAAATTTACTTTTACTACAAAAACAATACATTCAAACTTTGTAAAGTTCTCATGCAATTTGCATAGTACGTTTAAGGAAAAAAACTGATGAAAATGTAATTTTGGAACTAACAAATTACATGGTACGAACGTACTAATTATTTTGGCCTGAAAAACCAATAAAAATACCTAGCAAATCCAAGAATTGGCGTAAGAAGCTTTTTTTTAGGAGGGTGAAAAGTGGGTATGGAGACTTGGAATATCAGAAGGAACCATTTTTTGCATAGTTGATTCAAACAGTTTATATAATTGTGATTTCTGTCATGCCCGAACGAAACGAGGGTGAAGTTTTGAGAAAATTTTATTTTTAATGCTCCAAAAAGGCACTTTTTCACGTAAGTTCGCCCCCCCCCCCCCTAGATACGCCCCTGACACTATTCAAATATGAAATTCCTCAATTTTTTCAGGTTTTCTATAAAAAAAATTTCCCTAGTTTCCCAGAACTCCAACATAAAACATTTATAAAGAATATTTTCTAAAAGTAGGGTTATTCTATAGAAAAGTGATTTATTTATCTACTGCCCAAGCGAAGCAAAGGCAAAAATGTTTACGTAAGATCGTATTAGAATTGCAACCGCTAAAATTGTTATTTATTGAGCATTTAACGAAGTATTTCTAACTTCATGAGAAGTGGGCATGATCTGATAGACGTCGTACTTATTCTAAACCCAAAATTAAGTAAAAAATTTCATGGGGAAGCTTGAAGCATCATCAGATACTGATGAGATAATTTAGCCAGAGTTAAAATTTTTTGAAGAATTTCATATAAAAACAGCAAAGAAAAATTTTCCAGATATTTTCTCATGCGTGTGAATTTTTAAAAAATTCAAGTAAAAATTTCATAATTCCCAGATTTTTTCAAGAATGGACATCATGCCTTCTCTTCCAAAAAAAATTGAATTGTTTTTGAAAATTCTATGTATTCTTGATCGCCACTAATTCTCCAAAAAGAAATTTTTCCGCTTAAAAATAGTCCATTGTCCGGGATGGAAAGCATAAGGGTTCATACAATTACATTGGCGAAAAATTTTGAAAAAAAAGCATCCAAAAGGCTGAATTTTTTTCATTTTTCATCATGTTTTTCAGTCTTGAAAAAAAAAATGAAATCCTCAACCCCTATCTCTAATATAAGTATACTGACGAAGATTTGAAAAATTGACAATTTTCAAAAATAAAATAAAATTTCATTAATTTAGATTAAAAATTTCGCGCATTTCGAGGTTTTTCACAAAATTTCATGTTTTTTTGTGATTTTGTGCAAAATAGTAATGTGCTCTCTCATTTTGAATCAGTGAAAGATCACTGATAAATAGTCAGAATTGCAGCACAGGAAAAATTAGTGAAATTCATTGATTTTCAGCAGATTTTCGTTGATTTTACAAAGAATTTTACTAATTTTTCAGAAAACTTCAGAGATTTTACTGAATTTTCACCAATTTTCCAGCAATTTTTCCCTGGTTACTTTCAGTGAAATTTTTTTCACTGATTTAATTCTGTGTTGCAATTCTAACTGTTTTCCAGTGATTTTAGATCATTTTCACTGATTTATAAATGAGAAAGTAGCAAAAACCCACAATTTTTCATTGCTGACTTTCTAAAAAAATTTCTCAAAGTTGGTAAATTTCGCGATAAATTGTCATATTTTCAAAATTTGCTAATTTACCTACAGAAAAATGTTGCCAAATTGTTAAAAAAATTTCCAGATTTACTACAAAATTTGCCGATTCACAACAAAATTTTTCGATTGACAATGAAAACTTAATTAAGAGCTGTTTTATCGAAAAAAGTAACTTTAGGAGTTGGAGCGAAAGAAGTAACGTTTAGTAACTTTTTAACATAAAAAAAAGGCAACAAGAAGTAACCAAGCTTGAAAAAAGTGACCAAGTTAATAAAAAGTAACCTCTATACGATGCCTGATTTCACTACCTACACGAAGGACTTCGCTATCGTATTCGGAATTATAATAAACATTAGATAGCTAGGTAAAGAATGCAAGTGTAATCGCATCAACAAGGCGAAATTACGAAACAATCGTGCTGCGAAAGGTGTATTTCTTCCTTCATTCTTTTTCTTAATTAACCCAACGTTGGTTGCATTCTTTTTCAACACACGACGACGATGACGACAGCGTAGCACAGTAAAAGGCGCAAATTCCGAACTGATGGACGACCGAGAAGACGTAAAGAAGAGAAATGCCGATTTAAACTATACCAGCGGTATATTGTCTATACGAATGTCGAATAAATTATCGACAGTGTTACATTTCAGCTCGGAATGGATGCAATGGTAGCATTGAGATGACAAACGTAGAAGCTTAGATTGCGTATAATATACCGAACAACATAATATCGTATGTAGGCTAGGTATATGAAAGAAGAGAAAAGGAAAAAAGGAAAAATGAAGATGAAATGTGACATTACAGTACGAGTTTTTTTTTACAGTCCATTTCAAAAAAAAAATTGATCAAAGGAACGTATTTTTTCCTTCATACAGAACGATGGGGAGAAATAAAATCATAAAATTGGCATAAAAATTCACCAATTTTTTTTCTTTTCAATTCAATCTCTGAAATTTTTTCAACACCGAAGTACAGTAGAACCCGGATTATCCGACCTCGAATTATCCGACATCTCGATTATCCGATCAAAAAATATTAACCGACACTACTGCATTATCCGACACCCAAATGTCGGTTAATAATTTATTATCCGACATGTCCTAAATTTAGCTCCAAATATATAGGAAACTGTGTTGTAAACGTTGTGCAGCAGTGCAGCATTGATAATTGACACTATTTAGTAGGGTGGGCCGAAAAACCAAAAATTTTGATTTTTGAAAAGTTACCCCCCACAAAAGATGTTGGCTGGATAGACTAGAAAAATAAAATAAAAAATTTCAAAATCGATTCATATCTTCCGATCGCGCATGAGCCTTCAATTCTTCGAAAATTGTGAAAAATTCAACATTTTCATAAATTTTTAAAAATTAAAAAAAAATCAAAATTCATCAAAATCAATTTTAGAGCTTATTTAGGGCATATTTAAAGCAAAAAGCACAACTTTTTTGAAAAAATCCATGTTTTATAGTTTTTTTAAATTTCTCATGTTTCTTCGCCTCTGAAAAAAATTGAAAAAAGTTATAAAACACTAATTTTTTCCAAAAAAATGTGCTTTTTGATTTTGATAGTCACTACAGAAGTTCTAAAATTAATTTTAGTCAATTTTAAATTTTTTCAAAATTTTCAAAATTTTGATTTTCTGGCAATTTTTGAAGAATTGAAGGCTCTTGCGCGATCGGAAGATATGAATCGATTTTGAAATTTTTTATTTTATTTTAGTAGTCTATCCAGCCAACAACTTTTGTGGGGGGTAACTTTTCGAAAATCAAAATTTTTGGTTTTTCGGCTCACCCTACTATTTAGTCCTAGGACCGATTGTTTTCTTTATTTTTAGAAAATCTTGAAGTGGTACGTAGTGGTTAGTATATAGTTCTACCTAAAAGTATGTTTTATTTGCAAATTTCGACGTGATCACTTTTGTTTGCTTTGAACTTGTTAATTTTAGTTATATATTAGTTTTTTTCCAATATGCATATGGGTATCGAATTCTTTTTTTGATATCAAAAACTCATTTATCCTGTGTTTTGATCGGAAAAACTCTACTTTTCGATTATCCGACATTTCAGGTTATCCGACACCTCCTCCGCCCCGATTATGTCGGATAATCCGGGTTCTACTGTATTGAAATTTTCAAATGACCAAAAATTTGTACTTTTTTTCTTTTTTTGCACATTTCTACATCTGGGTAATAAATTTCTCGATGTCTAGAGACAATTACATATGATCGTTGATCAAATTTTTTCAAAATTTTCGTACTTTCTACAATTTTTTCTCTCAAATTCGTACTGGATTCCATTTTTTCCCCCGGAAATTCGTACTTTTACAGTAGTTTTGCCTAACTTGATCAACATTCGGATTTCTTCGTACTTCCGTGCTTTTCGCACTCGGTACGAGCCTGGCAAATTATTCAGTCTGATTTAAGAATAAAGTCAACCAAGTTTGATGTTCGAATAATAGGCATTCTCCATTCGTAATAAATGGAATAGAAAAGCATCTAAATTAATCCAGAAATAAATACAATATCAATTCAATACCATCGGTTTCCCATAATAAAGGGTTTTTACGAGTCAAAATTGCTGTGATTTTTTTTAAAAAGCAAGAAAAATTGTACTGAGATCCCGCCTAATCAATGTATAAATTAATTTAAATGTTGTTCCAAAAAGAAAATTCTCTCAGTAAGAATGCTCAAAGATGCATGAGATCGACTATTAACCGGCCAGAGGTGATTGGAGAGTAGTACCAACGTATAGCCTAGCGCGCGGGAAGTTGCTTGCGTCTGGTCTCACACCCCTTAAATGTTCATCGTATGCAACCACTTACACATGAAAATACGAAGTATATTATTTTGAAAATTTTTGAAAAAATCGTTTATTCAAGTATCAAAGCTGATAGAATAAAACATTTGCAAAAAAAATTGTAGTATACACTTTTTGCCTATCTTCATTTTTGAAGGGGCTACAGTGATTTTAAATTTTCTCAGAATTTTTTTTTTTAAATTTCATTGAAATTTTTAGTTTAAGTACCTAAGATTAAAGAAAAAAAATTGCAAAAAAATTTGTGGTATACACTTTTTGCCTATCTTCACTTTTGAAAGGGCAGCAGTGATCAACGATTTCAGCCAAACTTTGAGAAAGTGAATTTTTGGGGAAATTTAAAATCACTTCTGCCCCTTCAAAAGTGAAGATAAGCAAAAAGTGTATACCACAATTTTTTTGCAATTTTTTTTCTATAATCTTAGGTACTTAAACTAAAAATTTCAGTGAAATTAAAAAAAAATAAAATTCGGAGAAAATTTAAAATTACTGTAGCCCCTTCAAAAATAAAGATAGGCAAAAAGTGTATACCACAAATTTTTTTGCAAATTTTTTTTTCTACCATCCTTGATACTTATAGTTAGATTTACGACTTCATTCAATTTTTAAAAAAATGTGCAAGTGGTTGCATACCATGAGCACATAAGGGGTCTGAGATCAGGTGCAAGAAACTCCCCGCGCGCTAGGCTATACGTTGGTACTGGCCTCCAATCGCAAAAACATGAACCATTCCCGGCTATGTTTAAAGAATAGGCAAGTAGGTAAATTTATTTATTTTTCTTCGAAAAAAAGATCCACCTATATAACTAATCGGTTCATTATAACGAAAAAATTTGATTCGTTCTGTAAAAAAATTCAAATGAGCGTGAAATCATGCGATAAAATGCTTGAAAAGTCGCCAAAATCAAAAGCATCTATTCCTGTCAAAAAAATTTCCCACGGTCGATTTCCGGTTCAATAATGTTAATCTGTAAGAACGAAGAAATTTAAAATGAACTTTTATTCAGCTTTGTCAAGTTTTGTAAACAAAAATCTGGACCAAACAGCTGATCAAGCTAGGTACATTTAATCAAACAATGATTCTGCATCATAATTTTCAAGCAGGTATTCGTATACCATCAAAAACTGTTTACCAATCATTCAATGTTGATTCGAAATCAAGATGGGATAAATTTCTCCTTCACATGAAATATGTATCAGCGGTAATAAATTTAACTAAGTAGATATAAAATCTCGTAAAATTGACCGTAAAATGGGAAAAATCTCCAAAATTGTGAAATTTTTCTCAACGATTATATTACAGAGTCCCTTCTAATAAAAAATGGAACTATACATAAAATTGAAGATAATTGTATGAAATATATAACAAACTTCTGGCCTTCTCTTTTCATAATTTTTATTGGGGGCCTGAAAATTACAAAATTACAATGGAAAGTAATCGATTTTGAAAGTTTGGTTCGATTTCTAGAAAACTTGAGTCAGATTGACTCTCATCGATGAAGGCTAACATTTCAACACCACCATCTCTTGTTTAGAGGAATTTAAGTAGGTTAAAACAAGATAAGTTGTTAAAAAAGCCGATTTATGGACTCAAACTCAAACGTTTCTAAATTAAGGGAAAGTGTATATATGAATTCTTGTCGAGTAAAATGAGTACTGGTCATTTTCATATGTAGTAAATAATGTTTTATTTCATTCCATAATTATTCTGACCATCATCTAATCAAACACCATATCAATTTTCGATTTCAAATAAATTTCATTGCAGAAATTTATATGAATAGATCGTTGGAGATCATAATTTTTCTTCTAAATCCCAAAGTTATTCAAACTATAAACTGATTTCTGAAAGTGGCCAAACGAAGGCGATTATCGAGCTGCAAAAAATGACTACTCGTAGGTATTTCCAACATTATACCAAAAAATTAACCAAATATCGCATCTTTTCTATCTTCATGTTGCATGTAAATGAACAAAAAACACACATCTTCAAGGTACTTTCCGCACAAAAAGCCATCCCATTTAGTACGGTCATTTTAGGTTTTGACCCAAAAAAAATTCCCGGAAACGGGAAAGTTCGTATATAAGCTTTGTACAGAGTGTATTTCAACATACCCGATTTTCCCTAAAATCGGTGAATATTTTTACCCCCTATTGGGAGGTGAGAGGGTTCAAATTTTCGTTTTTCGGCTAAACTTTCAAAATTACGTATTTACGAAAAAATAGTTGGAACAAAAATTGTAGAGAATGAAAAAACAAACAATTTTGTTATTTACAATTTTTTCCTAAGACGTCATGGGAGGGAGATAGGGGCTTCAGGAAAAAATCAATTTAAAAATTTCCCATTATCAGAAAAAATCACCAAAAATCGGGTTAATCGACTTTTAGGAGCGGCTCTTTTGCATAGTACATCCTAATTACTATGTAGAATAAGAAAAATGAACAATCGACCCCTCATCTCAAAGTAGGGGGGTGGACCCCTGTAGAAAAAGTTGAATTTTCCCCCTGGAATATCTCAGCTACAGTGAAAAATTCGAAAAATTGGTTCAAACAAACGTTGTAGAGCGGTAAAAGACGAACATTTTCCTTTTTTTTACATTTTTTCCTACGTGGTCTTGGGGCTGAGCTATTGCAAAAAAAAAAAAAAAGATCGATGCAGGATTCGAAAATTTCTCACAAAAATTTAAACCCTTTTTTGGGATTCAATTTGGGTCCAGAGGTTAGATGATAATAATAATCGACTTTAGCGACCAAGAAAACTCCAGAAACCCACTTGTTGGGCTATTGATTCGCTAGATTTTATACCAGGCCTACACACGTGTAATTTATTGAGTTGATGAAAAATTTTCGAACCCCGCGTCGATCTTTTTTCTTTTTGCATTAGCTCGGCCCCAAGACCACGTAGAAAAAATGTAAAAAAAGGAAAATGTTCGTCTTTTACCACTCTACAACGTTTGTTTGAACCAATTTTTCGAATTTTTCACTGTAGCTGAGATATTCCAGGGGGAAAATGCAACTTTTTCTACAGGGGTCCACCCCCCTACTTTGAGATGAGGGGTCGATTGTTCATTTTTCTTATTTTACATAGTAATAGGATGTACTATGCAAAAGAGCCGCTCCTAAAAGTCGATTAACCCGATTTTTGGTGATTTTTTTCTGATAATGGGAAATTTTTAAAATAGATATTTTTCTGACGCCCCTAGCTCCCTCCCATGACGTCCTAGGAAAAAATTGTAAACAACAAAATTGTTTGTTTTTTTATTCTCTACAATTTTTGTTCCAACTATTTTTTCGTAAATACATAATTCTGAAAGTTATAGCCGAAATAATTTTTGGACGTAAATTTGGCTCTATTATCACAGTAAGTAAGTCGATTTTTTTGCATTCCGTAATACAAGAAATAAATCAATTCGATTTCTATTAATACCTAGTGATCCTTTTCTGATCAAATGTTGGATTCGTTTTCGATTTTAACTCGTTTCCATTAAATTTCAAAAATTAATATGTACTTCCAACACAACCCCAAAGAATCTCCCGAACAACGGCATACTTACTTTCCACCTTCATATTAGGTGAACGAAAAATACCATCCCCATCATAATTCTACTATCCTTTTTCGGCTTTTTCTAACACTCAAAATTTCACCTACTCACAAACTCAGTACAAGTTATTCCATAACCTCGAGCCAAGGAGCGAATAAAACCGACCATCGTACTCTGAACACTAGTACGAGCTCAGCAATAGCATCGAAGTACAGAACTGAAAAAATAATAGTTGACACAAGGGTGATTATCTCGGTAGCAACGCCGATAATAGCGGCAACACACAACAATCTATCGTCGTACGTAGCATAGCAGCATATTCTCCTACTCTTTTCGTATCATACAAAAACGTATACTAAACATTAAGACGAGTACTGTAAGAAGACATGCAGCAATAAGAATTTGCGCTTGCCAAATGTAACACGATAATGGGAGAAATGTCAGCCACGAGTGATTAATGGAAAATCTATAAATGTGTTACATTATACTCTATACGCGGTCGTATACACTTTACAACTAAAGCTTGTCGGGGATAAGCCATGATACTATAGGTGGTGCGAGACGGCAGCTTAATTCTACTGCTTTTCTAATGACTTGATCCGCGATTAATTGTTAACCGCGGCGAAAAACGAGTTAAAAAAGCAAAATAAAGGAGTAAATGATACGTAACCAGAGCCACTAACCTGCTACTACGAAGAACGATGAAATGTAGGACTATGCTGCTTCTGGCTTCTACTGGCGAAACACAATTTTAAGCACGAAATTCACAAAAAAAAACACTCCGAAAAGTTCCCGAATTGTGTGAAATTTTAAAACGAACACACCGACAGAGCGACTCGAACAACACCAATGAAGAAACACGTTAGAAAATCAGCAAGATAATGCTAAATCGACTCGATACGTTTTAGGTAAAAGAGTCGATCTGATTCATTATCTTATCTCATTCCTCCCCACCTTCCGATTTGACGAAAAATCATCGTCGTATGACATCCTCGTACACGTAGAAAAATGCACAATGAAAATACCCGAAAAACTGACACAAAAGGCAGAGCGTTCTACGCAGTACTAACATATTACAAACGATAAGCGAATAAATGTTTGGCCATGAATTTGGAGAACTATTTTTCATAAAAGCACCGATAAGATTTTCAGGTTTTAAAATGCCAAAAACCAGCAAATTTCAAGCACGTAGCACGATTCGACTTCTCAAAATGAACAAATCCAGTTATGCCATGAAATTGCCTGTATTATCTAAAATCGATACGAAGAAACAGGCACGTTCTATCTAGAAATCGAACGATTTATTCACACTTAAGTTCACTTACAATGCAAGGCAAAAGCTTAAAATCCACATTAAAATTTCGTTTTCAAAAATTACACCATTTCGGTACATGAATCAGTGAAAATTATCTAAAATCACTGGAAAACAGTCAGAATTGCAGACAATAATAAATCAGTGAAAAAATTCACTGAAAGCATACAAATGAAAAAATCACTGGAAATGAGTAAAAAAATTCACTGAAATCGGTAAAATGTATAAAATTTACTGAAAAAACAGAGAAATTCTTCAAAAAATTGGTGAAATTTGCTGATATTTTTCTATTTTTACAATTTTGACTGTTTATCAGTTTTTTCTCGCAGATTCAGATTGGGACTGGGAGAGCAGGATATTATGAAAATGAAAACCAAAAAATGAATATTACCTAAACTTTCATTGAGTTTCGTGCATTATTTCGATAATGCAATAGTTTCGATTTGCTCCCGTCCTCCTCTTCCCCAAACAAATAGAACAAACATGAATGAAAAAATCGACCGATTTCAAAATTAAACCTCATTTCAACAGTGATGCTGGGAAATATCATGGTAAGTATGAATTTAAAGTTCAAGGAAAATAATCCACATTTCACTAATGTCAAATAATGTACTCAGATAAACGTCCAGATAAAATAATACATAATATGAAGATTTTTTTTTAAAGAGAAATTCACTCGACAGGTAAAATGTTTAGCTGAACATTTTTCGAGAACATCAGCTGCAATAAATCGTTATTGAATGAAAAAAATTCAAAGTTGAAAAAAAACTACATGCGAATGATGTCAAATTCGCTTACCTATATGAACAAATTAGGTATGAAAGAGGATAAAAATTCTCAAAATGCCATGAGATTTGTAATACTTATCGTTAAAATTAAGTATGTTTGAAAAATAATTTATAAAAATGCATTCTATGTAAATGTATCTTGAAAATAACAACCGTTTCAAATATTGAAAAAATGATTCAAATTATGAAAGAAAAACATAAAATTACCAGCAAAAACAATCAAAATGCCCAAAAATTTTTTAAATAAGATTGAAATTATTCAGAAAAGTACGAAAATTCTCAGAGCTATCAAGTAAGGTTGCCTAAAAAAATTATTCGCAACTGGGAAAAAATCGCACAAAAAACGAAAAATCGTTGAAAGATGATTGAAACTTTTAAAAAATTTCTAAACCTACGTCTGAGAACTAATCGAAATATTTCAGAAATTACAAAGTCCAAATAGGACATTAAAAAATCATTCCTTTTCGATATTTTGAACCTCTTTCGACAAAATTCAATACATGTCATTTTCTTACATTTTACTGGTAGTTCCAAAGCTTGACCAAAATTTCACATATTTTTGACGAACTTCATTCAATTTTCTCAACATTGGTATACCATTTTCAATGTAATACAGTAATTTTTCTGACATTTTACGTAATTTTCAACTCGATTTCAAGAACTTTTGAACAATTAGGACTATAACTTTAGTATGCTTCATAAATATTGTTGAATACTTCAAACAATTTTTATGGAAGTCTGGACACTTTTTTTTTTCAAATTTTGAAAAATTTTTACGTCAAGTTGAAATAATATTACTGATTGCTATTTTGATCAACATCGTAGCTACTTCACTTTTTTTTTTTCATTTTCACGAAATTTGAAAGGTACTTGAACAGGATCGAACTCTACAGAAGGCAGCTCACCCTCCATTCATGTAATAAAATTGTATTTTCAGTATAGGAAATTAGACCAGAACTGAAAAATTTTCAGAAGTCATGACCTCATGACCATTCCCAGGAGAAGGATAAAATATTCTACCAACTTATATAAACTGCATTCCTAAGTGGAAGAAATTCCATCTCAGTCAGGAATTTTTCAAATTTTTTTTTCTTCTCAGTAATGCCAACTTTGGTTCGTTCTTAAACTAGTGTATTTTTTTTAAGGTACCTATGCATTTTGGACTATTTCTATCTCATTTTCGAAAAAATTTACGATTTTTCGTAGAATTTTGGAAACAGTTTCGTTAATTTCAAATTGATGGAGTCGATTTTGCGACAAGTGAAAAAAATTGGCGATAATTTTCAATGATAGCCTGACAATTTTTCCGAGGTTTTTCACTAGTAAGTATTGAAAAAAATTATAGACATCACATAATCAAAATCACAACCTTTAAAGTTTTCTTTCACTCTGAATAAGTAAAAAGCCACTGATGAACAGTCAGAAGTACAGCAAAAGAAAAAAAAACAGCGAAATCTTCTGATTGTTCGCAGAATTTCATGAATTTTCACTAATTTAGCAGTACTTTTCTGCATCGATTTTGTACTGCAATTCTGGCTGGTTTTCAATGATTGTCGTCAATTTTCACTGACTGAGTTGTAAATAAAACTTCATATTCAAAAATTCCTTACTTCTTGTGGATCAAAATTTGAGTCAAAATGCTCAAGTTGGTCGCAAAAAAACACAGAAAATATTTCAACTTAC